>CAXKVX010000837.1:0-277101 GCA_964058865.1 Eleocharis quinqueflora | reverse complement strand
ACTGGATACTCTAGTTCATTTCGACTCAATCTATCGAGATTAGTAAAAAGTGATTTCTTGAGAAAAACAACAAAATTTAAAGTAAATAATTTTCATCAATATCAATGAATTAGAAGTCCCAAATGTGCCATAGTATCCAGTGTACTCGTTTTTTGGAGTACCCAAAATTTTTTCTTTTTATTATATTTTACAGAGATGAAAAAATAATCATATTAGAAGGTTTGGAAATCGTTAGATGAACAAAATTTGTACTCTAAAAATAGTAAAAAAATAAAAAATATATAAAATTCACTCTCGAGAAATCTTATTAAGAAAATCAGGTTGAACGAATTTGAATTGGTAATTTGAACTTTGTTATAACATGAGACATGAATGCGGTACCTCAGAATTGTACTTTGGGTAAATCCGTAAATACCATGGCAATATAAATAATTAAAATATAAGTATTGAAACGTTGGTTAAAACTTAAAACATAACAATGTACTGCGAATCAGACGATCAATGGCATTTTGAATAGAGAAAAAGAAATAGAACTTGTAAATAACAACAGCTTTGATCAGGTGGCTCACAGCAAAGTTTGTCTTTTCTTGTCTCGGTGGAATGATGCAGATGCAGATGCAGAAAAAAAAAAGGCTGTAAATTTCAACAAACAAAAAGAAAATTGAGACCTAGTGTTGTAGTGGGTCCCATTTCAGTGGAATTCTTAGTGGATGAATTGAATGGATCCATAAAATCCATTCTTGCAAACACCTAGGTTTTATTTTCATTATGGGATACATGGAAAGAATCCGTTTCTGTTTCCGGTGGGATACTTCGTAAGGTGAAATATTCATCTAATAGTTCATACAATTTTGATATTCGTACATACGAATTTCGAAATTATGTAGATCATTAGATGAGTATTTTAACTTACGGAGTACTCTACCGAATGCGAATTTACATGGAAATCCCTTCCAGTTTACTAAACAGAAAAATTGAAGTAATTGTTTTTTTTTCAGAGGTTGAATAACTGAAGTAATTTAAATTAATTTTCATTTAAAGTGTCTTTCATAGATGCAACTGCTGGTGCATTTCAGGCTGTTTTTCTTCTTCCTTTGATAAACAAATTATTCTTCAGAAGTGCTTATCATGTGGCAATCTCTATCCATTTTCTGGTTGACAATTATCATGCTAAAAACTAAGTCAACCTCAAAATAATTGACTAATTTATTTCGAAAAAATATAATTGAGAATTTTCAAAAGTCAGCTTTAGAAATTACAACTTATATTCGGGTTGGTCTTGAAGTTCATACGTGAAGAGAATAATTATGCATTTTCGTAAATTAATTGATTTGTAAAAATAAATTAATTTTGAAACCGAATGTAATAGGAGCAACTTCTCTTGTAATTATTGTTGTTGGATTATTTAATTAATTTAACTTAATGTTGAATTATATGTAATATAATTATAGATTCGTAAATTATTTGATTTTTAAAAATAAAATAATTTTGAAACCGCATGTAATAGGAGCAACTTCTCTTGTAATAATTATTGTTGGATTATTTAATTAATTTAACTTAATGTTGGATTATAATATTATATGTAATATAATTATAGATTGTATAATGCATGTTGTTGCTCCGTTAGTGATTGTTTAACAAAAATGTCAACTCTACCAACATAAAATAGTTTTAGTTTTGTACGGCTAAATTGAATTTTTTATTTATTTGAAGTATATAGACAAAAATAGTTTTAGTCAGTGGCGAATCCACGTGAAGCCGGGGTGCAACTGAACTTTTATGGAAAAATATTTTTTCAAAAATGACCTTATATATCATGTTTTTTCATAAATGATCATATATTTTGAATTTTTTTACAAATGACCATATAAGTTAATTTTTTTTAAGAATAATCATCATTTCGAATCCCCTGAAAAAAAAATCGTAAATCTTGAATCCCCTGACGAGAATACTGAATCTGCCCCTGCATTTAGTTGAATTATTATGCATGTTATTATTGTACTGAAAATGTTATGTATGTTATTTGATTTATTATGCATATTATTTTAATAACATACATAATAATTTTTTCAGTATAAAAATATAATGCATAATAACTTAAATAATGTACATAATAACTCTGTTAAATGTGCATAATAACATACGTATCGATAGTCAATATCTACGAAACATTTTTCTTATTATATATTTTAATAACATGCGAAACCGAAACACCTGTGCAAATCAATGAAGCAACGGTGTAGTTTCTACCACCTGCTTCACTTGGTCTGAATCATAAAAGAAACGGAAAAATTAATTAAGAAACTGTTACATCCCAAGACATTGTTTCAAAACTAAATATTAGGACTCTCAATGACTATTCGTTTAATCATTTTTCGTTTCATAACGAATTTTTCGTTTCACAACGAATGAAATGATTATGATCAAAGTAATTTTTATCGTTCAGATAATGAAACGATTAAATAAAATATATTGTTTCGTGATCGTTTGTTTTGTAGTTTCGTTTGTAACTGTGTATTGTTAGAATTGTTTTGATTCCAGAGAAAAAATTCTATACTGAGAGAAAGTGATGAGAGAGGAAATGAAGCAATGCTCGAAAGATGAGATGAATGATTTGATTATTATATATGGTTAAAATCGTTCATCATTTGTTTCTGATTTGCTTTAGTGTAATAAGAGAGGAGATAGTTGAAGAACGAAAGGAAAGAGTTCGCTCGTTTTGATTCGTTCTAATCGTTTTGATTGTTTTGATCGTTTTCTTTAATGAAACAGTTAACAAAACAAAATTTATTAAGCATTTATTAAATAAAACGGTTAACAAAACTACAATCTTTCGTGATCGTTTCGCACGTTTGACAGATCTACTAAATATAAAAGGATTCCTTCTAAAAATTTCTTTCTAGGATTATGAAATTTCGGAAATTGATCTGATCATTGGTAAGATGATTGAAAAAAAAGTTAAAATATTTCAAAAATAATATTTTCACTGAAGATTATCAATTCACGGGAAATTTTCTATTTTATAAAGTAGCAAATTACTGGTTTCAAAATGAACAGCTAATTGTTGTTTTGATTGAAAAAAATGATGCTTCTTTTATGATTATCCGTTAGACGTGGTTAGGTGGATTTGAAATAAAAAAAGCAATCAATTAGCAGCAGCGCACTTTATTAAAGTGTAGAAATTCTCAACTCAACACATCAAATTGGGAAAATATTTTGTGTCATTTTTACTACACCAACATGTAATGAAGTTTCTGGACTACACGTACCAAGACAACAAGATGCATTGACAATAAAACAAACCACATTGAAGTCTACACATGGCAATTGAATATGAATCATTTAGAATGATATTTTATTTTTTTCGTGATATTTTAATAACACATTATCATTATTTTATGAAGTACTTCATGATGAAAACACTTCTCGAATTTTCGTAGTAGACTAAATTTTTTTGTGATGTTTTCTTGAAAGGTTAACACCGATAAATAGAGTATTCATATCAAAAACACTTATCGTAGTAGATTAAGATACATTATTGTGTTTTTGAATGTTTGACATCCATAAATATAGTGAGACATAAAATACTTAGCTTGTTAGTTTAAGCTGTTTCGTGGTGTTTTCTTGAAATATTATCATCCTTAAGGCTGTGTTTGGTTGTGGAGTAAATTTAATTCGGATTAAATTACTTACTCCAAATTAAGGTGAAGTAAGTTAATCATGTTTGGTGGATTAAAAGCTAATCCACCTAAAGAGGTGGAGTAACTTACTCCAGATTAAATTTAATCTTACTCCAACTTACTCCATCAATTTTACTCCATGTTTGGTGGATTAAGTGTGGAGTAAGAGAGTTAATCCATCTCTTACTCCACAACCAAACACAGCCTTAAATGAGGTACTCGAAGATGAAGCATTTCTCTCAGTAGACTAAAGATGCTTTGGGATATTTTGTTGAGAAGTTACCGCCCATAAATGAAATATTCGAAGATGAAACACTTATTGTAGAAGACTATGTTTAATCGTAGTGTTTTTTCTTGAAATGATAGGAGCATTAAATGAAGTACTTCGAGATGAAATACTTCTTGTATTAGACTAAGATTCATTGTGGTGTTTTTTTTGAAAGATTATCACCCATAAACGAAGTACTCGATCATGAAACACCTAGAGTAGAAGACTAAGTTGCTTTGTGGCGTTTTCTTGAATGGTTATTATCCTTTAATGAAGTACTCGAAGAATAAAACTCTTCTTGTAGTTCGCTAAGACACTTTGTGTTGTTTATTTGAAAGGTTATTCGTCATAAATGAAGTGCGCGAACAAGAAACACTTCTTTTGTAGGCTAAGATGCATTGTGGTATTTTCTGGAAAGGTTGCCATCCAAAATATAAATGAAGACCTCAAAGATGAAACACTTAGCTTAGTAGGTTGAGTTGTTTTGTTGTATAGTCTGAAAATGTTATCACCTTTAAATGAAGTACTCATAGATGAAATACTTCTTGTAGTAGAATAAGAAGCATTGTGGTGTTTTGTTGAAAGGCTTTCACCCATAATTGAAGTACTCGACCATGAAACACCTACCATAGTAGACTATGCGGCTTCATGGTGTTTTCATGAAAGGTCTGCACCTTTAAATGAAGTATTCAAGGAAGAAACACTCCTCATAGTAGACTATAATGCTTTGTGGAGTTTTCTTGAAATGTTACAACCCATAAATGTACTCGCATAAAAACATTTATTGTAGTAAGATAAGATATTTTGTGCTATTTTCTTGAGTGGTTACCATCCATAAATGAAGTACTCGGGCATGAAGCACTTAGAGTGATATTCTATGCTTCTTCGTGGTATTTTAGTGAAAAATTACCACCATTTTATGAAGTACTTCAAGGTGACATTTCTTGTAGTAAGCTAAGATGTTTTGTGGTATTTTTTGAAAGGTTATCGTCGATAAATGGATTACTCGGATAAAAAATGCTTCTCGTAGTAGATGAATATGCATTGTGGCGTATTTTTGAATGTTTGGCACCCATAAATGCAGTCTGACTTAAAATACTTAGTTTAGTAGTTTAAGTTGCTTTATAATGTTTTCTGGAAATTACCACCCTTAAATGAAGTACTCGGAGATGAAATATTTGTCTGAGTCGGCTAAGATGCTTTGGGGTATTTTGTTATAACGCTATCTCAGATCGATGTAGAGTTTTGGTCAGAAATTACTATTTTGGACATCTAGCGTTATAACGCTAAATAATGTTTGGTTTGGATTTCCTTGCTCTTTTATACCCAAATTTAAATAGAACTAAGATCTAATTAACCTAAGCAAGTCTTCATCTTGATTTTGATCTTCTAAACTTGCTCTTGGGTCATCCTTGATCATTTCTTCTGTTCTTTTGCTTAAATGCCCTACAATTAATCTTTATACATAAGAAATGGTTAAATTCAATTTGATTTTGCAAATCAACAAACTTAGAAAAGTTTGAGCCAACAACAACAACAACAACAATAACAAGTGCAAGGACAATAAAAACAACACAAGCAAATACAAGAATAAGAATAAGAACAAGAACAAGAACTATTATAATAACAATAACAAGCACGACAACAACAACTACAAGAACAAGGACTAGTACAATGAAAAGAACAAGAACGATAACAAGAATAAGAATAAGAACAAAAACAAAAACAAAAACAACAACAACAACAACAACAATAATAATAACAATAAAAGAAAACGAGACTCTACTGGGATGCAACTTTGTTGTTTGACATGTATATAAAAAATCCTATTGGTTGTTATTCACGAAATGAAATTATTCTCAAACTGAAGAGATAAGAAAATTAAATAAAGAAATTAATCTCACATATGTATCATATATGCATTTGCTTATTTAAGTGAATTGATTCATGCATATTCGTGTTATAGTATGTTAAATACATGAAAATAATAATATCTCTATAAAATTGAGCACACATAGAGATACAATAACAAATTACAAGAATTAAATATGATCTAAATATATGTCATGAATCGGATATTGATTCTCAATTCAGCTCAACTCAAATTCGCATAATGTCATTTCGAATCGCATTGTTTCGATTTTTGTTCAGATTATGAGTCATTTTGATTCATATATTATTTTTATTAAAATACTTAATATCTGCGAGTTTATTCACGTGTCAAATTTATCGATATGATAAAAAACATATTTTGATCATATAATTTCTATTATTAACACGTTCGAGGTGATTTTGAATGTCAAGTCTATCGAACCAGATAAATTTTGCCAGATCTAGTTAACGTGGAGGATCTATATTTTTTGATGTCATCAAACTGAATAATTTTGAATTAGAATAACAACGTATCTGATTGGATTGATGCAAGTTTGTTCCCGGAACCTTTTACGACGAAAATTTATGCATGCTTCTGAATTTTTCAAAAAAAAAATCTGCTCTTTCACAGAGCTTTGTAGAAGTCGACAAATATTCATCTTTTTTTTATGAGCTAAAAAATATTCTTGTTATTATGAGGAATCTCAAATCTGACGCCCATCAATTTAACAGATTTATATATTAACTACAAAGATTATGCATAAAAAATTTCATAGTTCCTATAACAATCATTGATTGAATATAAAATTCCTTCTTTTATTGTACTTAACACATTACGAACTAGAAAATTTTAGCTAATACTTTCTCCTAACAAAGAATTCTCATTTGCAAGTTGCAACATATTCCCAGCAAATCGGATAACAAGGTAATTCTTCTTCAATTCTATATTAACTACCAGTCTACCAAGTGAAAAATACTGGTAATACAATTAGTTCTAGGAAAATTTACTGCATAAGCAGCTTATGATTTCTATATCAGCTGGCTGGCTGGAAACACAAGAAAATTCAGCTAAAAAAAGTTATAATAAAACAAGGCTATCGTTATCTATATCCTAGACAGCCCGCTGATATTACAAAATACTACAACACTTCTTACAGCATGGCATTGAGGTTAAATATGTTAGTTGACAAATCCAAATGGTGTATGGCTTCTGCTACCACCTTCACCGTATTGATCGTTCCATTTTCGAAGTTCATTCATGCTAGTTGCATCATAGGCAACGGATGGACTCACCTTCATGCCAAAAAAATAAGTGAAAATTGAGAAAAGTATACAAGAAAATAGAGAAGAACGGAGAAAAGGGCCCACAAAAACAACAAGGCCTTAGTCCCAAGTTCCACGAAAATGGCTGAATTTCTGTGTTGGCTCGCCGAACCTATCACAACCCTCCTTTTCCTGGCTTGGGACTTGAGACAGTCTATGTAAAAAAAAAAACTACATAGACAGAGCAAGTCATTTTTAAAAAAAAAAAAAAATCACATTTGCAACAGGGGAAGGAGGAAAATACATACGAACGGAGAAAAGTGCCCAGGATAGATAAATCGTACCTTTGCTTTAGCTTTAATGAAGTCCTCCAGTTTTAGGGGCCGAATAGGTCTTGTACTAGTCACACCACCCTGATTTAAAGTGCTTTTTGTTTACTGCACAATTGTGTAATTCTTGAATAAAAGTGCCACAAATGAAACAGTAAGGAAGCTTACCGCCTTCTTTTCTTCCTCTAAGAGTTCTTGAACAGGTCTGTATGCAGCAGCAACACATAGATTCTACATTGAAAGTTACATCAATTCAACAAGTACATGAACACAAAAAAAACCTGGTAAAAGAAAGAAAAAAAGAAGAAGAAAACAACAGTCGATTTGTGATAGAACACTTGGGAATTGTGCACTACCTTCAAGTCACTCCCAGAATAGCCTTCAGTGGCATTGGCTAGGTGCTCATAGTTAAAATTGGGAGCAAGGTTCTCTTTAGAGAGAAATATTTGTAAGATTTTCATCCTATTTTGTGCATCTGGAAGGTCCACATATACCCTACATATTAAAATAAAATTGAAATATACATAGAAGACGATCAGTGAAACTGCTCTTTCAAAGAGCTGTGTTGAATATTAAAGGACATGGTACGCAATCCAATAATAAACCGCTCTCAAGTAAACCTTCTAGGTAACCGACGAATGACAGCATCGTCCAGGTCAAAGGGGCGATTAGTGGCTGCCAGAATAAGAATTCTTTGGGTATCCTTTGATCTCAATCCATCCCAAGCTGCCATGAATTCATTTCTCATTCGTCTTGTTGCCTCGTGCTCGAAGGCACCACCTCTGGCACCAAGTAAGCTGTCAACCTACAATACAAAAAAAATGATAAACTGAAATTCTGACTTAAAATATTTGGGTCCATTCACATATTTATAAAAAAATGATAAACTGAAATTCTGACTTATAATATTGGGTCCATTCAGATATTTACCTCGTCAACAAATATTATGACAGGGGCTAGCCTACTAGCAAAGGAGAAAAGAGCCTTGGTAAGCTTTTCTGCATCTCCAAACCACTTTTCAAGTGAATAAAACAAAAAGTGAGAGAGTTGAACTAATGGAAACGTTTTTAACAATGAAGCTCCAAGTTGTACTATAGAAAAAGTTGGTCAAAGGACAAAAATGTCCACCTTTGATGTGAGTGTGGATCCACTAATGCTAATGAAGTTAGCCCCAGCTTCTGTTGCAAGTGCTTTTGCCAGAAGTGTTTTCCCAGTTCCAGGCGGTCCAAACAACAAAATTCCTTTGCATGGCTGCAGCAAAAAGGAAAAAGAAGAGAAAAAATAAACAAAGAAAAAAGAAAAGAGAAAAGAGAAAAGATGTCATAGTGATTGCTTAAAAAAGATCTAAGAACATAGTTAAATGCCAACCAGAAGATAGTTAACCCTACTGACATAAAAACAAGAAAATAATTGTAATGAAGCGAACTTACTCTTAACAAATTGCCACGTGAAAAAAGCTCGGGCCGTCTCATAGGTAAGGTGACAAGTTCATCAAGTGTTGCTTTGACATCCTCCAGTGCCCCAATGTCATCAAACTTCACCCCAATTTCATCAGGTGGTACCACTGCGGATACAAAATTGCTTTCGTACTCATCTTTGGCAAGACTCTGTATTAGGATTATTTTGCATCATCTTACATTAATATCCAACAAAATATGTGATATATAGAATATAGATCCATTTTGCAATCAGAACCTTACAATGTAAAAGGAAAGGAAAACCTTCTGCCTCTTTACTTATTCATTTCACCCATAATCCTCACCCTCAAAGTATAATATGTGCAATTGCACATGATTAATTGCAAAGGAGGCTGATATTAGCTACATTACAATTATTAGTTTGCATCTTAATATACAGATGATATAAAGATCCATTCTGTAATCCATAACCTTTCAATGTTAACAGGAAAAGGTGGAAAACCCCCATTTGCCTTTTAATCTTTTCACTTTGCCAATAACCATCACCCCCAAAGTATAATGTTTGCAATTGCACAGAATTAATTACAAAGGAGGCTGATGTGCTAGCAACTGAGAGTTACCTGGAGGTCTAGCAAAGAGCTTAGCATGTGCCTTGAGCTCTCTTGCAAATAAACATACCAATAATTATACAAAAAAAAAAAAAAAAAAATTATGGAGTACCTTGAGATTTTGGGCAGGTTTCTTAGAAATGGTCTCTTCTTCCCTTAACCGTGCAATTGCTATATCTAAACTGCTAAAAAAAAGGCAATGTTGGCCCGCTAAAAAAACGACTCTCGAGTAGACCTACGTGATGTGATGCAATATGAAAAGAATTCATACCTCTCGCGTGGGATAATTAACCTATTTTCCTTTTCCAAAGGAAGAGTAACTGATGATAAATAATGATTTTTGGCCCATCCAGCAACTTTTGCAGCTTCTGTAATTTCAAATAGAAAAAGTGAAAAATCCAAAAGATACTTTGCATTTATAGTGTCCCAACTAGGCTTCACAAAAGTTTGACAGAATTTCCTTGTCCTCTTTTTCTTGACAGAAAAATGCTTACTTGGCCTGCTTAAAACCACACCATCAGACTTCAAATGCAGAAGATCCAAGCAGGAGAGCTCATTATCTTCTAGGGCCTAAGTTGTAGAAACAAGAAAAAACCATAACTAAAAACAGGTGTCCATAATCCACCGGATACATGTACTTCTTTCAATTACAAGTTATCACACCTTCTGAAGTTCAATGATGTTGTGCCTAGAAATAATTATTTTCCTGTCCTCTTCTATCTGGTTGTTGAAAATTCTCAAGTGCTCCTCTTCCTGGAAATGAAAAAAGGCAATAGGAATCATCCCCTATTCCTTCCATTTATTCCTCTACTAGACATTATCCCAAATTAACACATACCTTTGGGACAGGTAGAAAGAGAGCATTGGTAAATAGTTTCCAAATGTTATCAGTTTTGGAAGATTTTGTTTCCTTAAGTCCCTCTGCAAGTCTCTTCAATGACAATGGCTGCATAGGAAAATGAATGTCAATCAAGGTAAGGCATTAGAATAATCAGATAATATGCTTTTCATTTCTTTTACTCCTTTCTTCGGAAACAGAAAATAATACCAGACGAGCAATCCTGCTAAGTTGGGGAAGCATCATTGTCTGCAGAAGTTAAAATCACAATGAATAAGAAAATATTTTACAGAATTTCACCACGCATCCTGCAAACCTCGGACTAATCCACTATATTGTGTTCACCACCAATAAAACGAGAGAATCTCTCTCCATATTCCTCACAAAAGTTACAAAAATAACCACTCTAACCAGTTGAGGAAAAGAAATGACTATCTAGGATATTTCACATTGTTTTCTGGGCACCTACAGATATGGATTAAAATGAGAAGAACTTCTGACTTCCCTTTAACTTTTTTTAATAAATCCCTCACTGGTTTCATAAGCTATGACTGTCTTTTCACTTATTAAAGGAGAACACAGAGAATTGGATGGAATTTTGATACCTCTGTGTCTCACAGGATATACATATACGGTTTGTTTTGTATGGATTCAAGGGATATCATAATTTCAGAATTTCAGGATCACAACCATTTAGTTTACTTTCAAGGTCTAATGCAGAACAATCATTAAATCCCAATCTTACATATTTTTCCTTCTCCTTTGGAGCTGATTCCACCACATTTTGACCACAAATTAAAACAATTGGCCCTTTAAGATTATTAAGCTTCTCCTCAAGCTTCTGAACAAACTCCTTGCGATTGGATTTTGGTACTGCCTTCGACAACCACTTAGAGCTGTCAGGGAAGTAGACAATAACTGGCTCCAGAGATGGCAAAATCTGTTTTTACACCAAAAAAAAAAATATATATATATACACGATGTCATAAAAAGATCAAAATGAAATCTGTCACAACTTTGTAACACTAAGTACCTCACAAAGCGCATCAACGGCAGTATACAAGTCTTCAGCTTGGGTCTCCGTATCATGCTGAAGATCCTGAACTAAAAGAAATGCAGGAGGTCGTTCAAGGTTCAACTCATGCACTGTAATATTCAAGGGTATGATTTCCAAAAGGAATATTTATAAAACATACCATCGACCCAGAAGAGGGAGGGCAATTCATCGTCCTTTTCTGGATCCTCACGTACGATTCCATTCTTCATTTGGTCCCCAGCTGGGTAAAAAATAACAGCTACCTGATCCCCATTTATCTCAAACACCTCTCCAGTTGCCCCACTAGGCGGACTCCTAAATCAAATTCAAAGCAAAAATCAGCATCAGAAGTCAAGTAGTTGAGGTATCAAATTTATAATTGAGTTATAATTGCATGAGCTTTCATTAAATGTTTGGACTATACTTCTGCACTGCCTATTGCCTATTGAGTACATACATCAATTGGACAAACAAACATGGAGGCAAAGGACCAACTAGAACGATGTAAACATGATGCAAACAAAAAATCAAAATCTTTGTGTCTCATGGAGCCAAGGTTCTAAATAGCGCCAATATAGCGGAAATAGCGGAAATTTTGGCTTGGGCGCAAGATATTTCTTAAACACCACCGATATAACGGATATAGCGGATATAGCGGATATAGCGGCGATCTAGCGGATATAGCAGTAAGATTTTTAAATGTTAATTGTTTTGATTTTTGAAATTAGCATTTATTTTTTTGTCAATTTCTCATGGCATCAGTGCATTGGTACTCATGTAAGTTATACTATTAATTTTAACCGCTATATTGCCGCTATATCGTCGCTATACCGCTAAACGCTAAATGACTCATGCATCGTTACAGACCGCTATCCACTATGTAAAACCTTGCACAGAGCCATAGTTTTCATTCACAAGCACAGTATAAAATGTGAACCAAACGCAGTATAAGGAAGTCATGAACCCACCTGACTCTAACAAAAGTATAAGCATTCGATGATCCATCAAGAGCAGGGATTTCCCCCAATATGATCCTGTGATTGTGATGACACATTTGTCACTAACCAAGGCCCCATGCATGATAGGTGTGATACAGTGCTTGCATAATCTCTTTGCTATGCTGCTCCTTCATACTTATCTAATAATTTGAATTTATAATAATGAAAGTAAGATACCTTTTCTCAGCTTCATCTGGCACTAACTTGGGAATATACTTGACCCAGTCGCCTGAAAAAGAACAACAAATTCATATCAAAGAATGGCTACCTGACTTGAAGGTTTATCCTCAGAACAGCATGAAAGCAAACAACAGAAGAAAGACCTGTCTTCAGAGGCTTTTTTGACTCAGACTCTGTGGTCTCCGATGATTCAGATGACGAGACACTCTCATCTTCACCAGATATCTTCTGTTGAAAATTTTCAAGAAAAAAATATTAATAAAAGGAGAAAATTTGCACAAAACCATGTACCATTCTACCAGATAATGCTTGTGTGAGATAAAATTACACCAATTGCATCAACCACATATCTGAAATAAACTCCTAACTCATTGGGCTACATTTTTCTCTCATAGTTAATTTCGATCTCACAAGGACTACCATTCTTTCGAAGACCAAATCCATGAATAACTAAATACCCCTAAGGCCTCAATGTCAGGGTTGCCGCTAAGTTTCTTCATGATCTCTGTAACTACGACCTCAGTAGATGCTCTTAAAGGATCATCATCATCCTCACTTCCAGTGGATTTTCCCTCATCGCCGCTCAGGTATTCCTCCTCATTGCTTGTGTTGTTGTCATCCTCAATCTCCGACTCTGATGACGAGTCTTCATTATCTTCATCTGTCTCGACCTCTGACAAGCTTTCCTTCCCAAAATCCTGCTCTCAAGAAATGAAAATAAAAGAACTATGGTTTCCCTCCTTTGAAGAGAATCAAGAGATGATAATGTTCAATACAATACTTCAGGAAACATACTGCTATCCGGTAATTGATACTTAATCTGCACTACTGTATGAAGTTGATTGGACAATTATGTGTGCACTCATGTGTGCTTTACCATTGATGGCATTTTAATTGGTACTGGTGCATGAAGTTGATATTACAAAATGGAGCTAAGATGTTATTTTATTTCCACTTACCAATGGAGCTAAAATTCTGCTGTCAAGAATCAACAATGGAACTTTCAATTCACGAGCAACTGCTTTTATCAACCTCTCCCGGTAGAGCTCAGTTCCTGCTTTTTCAAACAGTCTTGAGTTACATCACAAAAATTATCTTAGTGTAGGAAAGGAATGAGCAATTAAACAGCTTTCTCTTTTCAGAAGAAAAAGGGACCTGGAAAGCTACGAAGCAAAATCTTTCCACCAGAAGAGGCCAAGCGGGACCCATACAATGTAGTAATTGTTTTGTGCTTAAGATGCGAAGCCACACACTCAACTAGCAAACTCTTGGCATTCTCACTAATCCCACAAAATATGTAGAAGAGAAGTCAAGACACAAATTATTTTCTTTTTAAGTAAATTGGAAATGAGGAAGCAAATAAACATATTTATAGCCTTACTTGAGATAGTATGGAAAATTATCAAGAGAAAGATTGATTTTTCCCCAAGGAATGACCCTCCGTAAAAATTCATTTTTAAATTTCTGACGCTTGCTCAAAAACTGTGATGATTCCTTCTTCTTAGAATCGATGGAATATCTTTCACCCCTTAACCACTCCTGCTGATCTTCTTCACCAAGCCTTGCATGTTCGTTTGTAAACCCTTTAGAAGCTGGTATCTCCTCTTTGATACCCTTTGTTTTATCCCCGTTAACACCACTGTCCTTAACTGGTACATGTTTTCCCTCACTAGCACTTTTGCCATCACCTTTTGAGCTGTACAATCTAAGTGACATGAGGGAAATCCCTGCATTGTAATGCTTGATTTGGTACTGGTTTGGCCATGATACAGATGAGAATGTGGAGTTTTTACGAATATGTGGGTTGAAGGCTGAAACAGCCCGAGAAGAGCTAGTGCCACATGTGCAGTGACGAGACATGACCTGAAACCTGCAGCAGGTCAATAGAAGGTCCAGGCTTTGGCCTCTACCCTTCAGTGCCCTTGCATACATCGCACCTTCTTTTGACTTGAAAGCAGTTGTTCGCATCCAACTTAGGCCTGATCAATAAGGAGGGCTAAAATTAATTTAATAAAAGGGATTAAAATGTATCTCTTTGGGAATAAATTGGATGCTTGTTTTAAAATAATACCATACATCATTGTCAGGAAAAAAAAACATATAGATTATAAGCAAAAACAGATCCAGCATTTCCAGGAAATAGGCCCCGCCTATTTCCTATTGTTTTTTTTTTTTGAGAACGTTGCATTAAAAATAAAATTAGGACCTTGTACCATACCAAGCAACAGTCTCTGGTTTGTATCTAGGTATCAGTAGTACCAAATCTTACACTGGTGAACTGAGCTCAAGAGACCGAGGAGGTTCTTAAAAAGCACTGGAAGAGAAAACGAGATGCTTGAATCGGCGATATATATTTCTCACATCCGTCCAAGTTACGCCGATTTTTTCCTTTTCAACTTCTTTCTAGTTTGTGATTGTTTGCAACTGATTCTTCGTTCAGAGTTTTTACCTTAGATTGATGCCAAAGAGAAATGATTCTAGCACGCGCGCGCGCGCGCGCGCGAGAGAGAGAGAGAGAGAGAGAGAGAGAGAGGAGGCTTCCGTAGGTGTTGGGAACCTATACAAGTTTTGTAAGAAAGAGAGACGGAGACTTGGAGAGGAGGCGTCGCGTAGAGAAAGAACTAGAGCTCGTTTCCTAGATTAGATATTTGCATTTTGCAATTGCAAACGGCCATGTGTTGTTTCGATCTGAGAGAACCAATTGAACTAGGTTTGGTGTATTTAGCCCATTTAAAGTTTTTTCAATGGGCTAACAGCCTAACACTTCTCTTTTGAAAGCTGAATAGCTGATCAAGGTAGGTATCTTGACTTCTATTTGGGTCTTTTCTTTTCACTGCAATCTGGGCTTAGTGCCTAAATGCATGTCCTCTCTTTTCAAAATATTTTTATTCAAATTAATTGCTCTCAAGTCTCAAGTCTCAACTCCTAGTAGGACGAAACTAGGACTGTTAATGAAATCTTTCGGTAGTTTATTCGACTCGTATCATATCTTTTAAGACAAGTATGAATAAATTTTTTCTTATTAACTTATCGAATATGAGTATGAGTAAGATTTTTTTTGTTAACTTATTGAGTAAAAGTACGGATAAGAGCTATATCGTAACTTTTACTCATTGAGTAAATTATATAAATATATATATTATAATTTATTTCATCCTGAAAACAATTAACTAAACTAAAATTAGAAAAATGTACATTTCTAAAAGAGAAAAGAAAAAGCTATACATCATTGAAATATGCATGTCTTGTTTTAGTATTAAATAATGCATAATATATATATTGATAAATAAATTAATTCATTCTATTTATTTGATAATGTATCATTAGTAAGAGCTAGGTAGTATATTTTTTTAGTGGAAGTGACATAGTGGCAAGTCACATGAGAAGAAATTTTGTGATTTTTGTAATATGTAGAACGTTATTTATTGTTGTATTTTAGTAGTATTTGATTATTTGATACTATTAATTTGTCAAAATTATACAATTTTTTCATTAAATTTTATCTTTTTTTACTCATTGTCTACTGTTACCCGAAATTTTTGACGGATATGAGTAGGATATGGATAAAAAAAATTTAATGGATATGAATAGAATATGGGTGAAGAAATTTTTAAAGAATATAAGTATGAAAATACCTCTATTCGTATTCTATCTTATTCATTGACAGTCCTAGACGAAACTTCAAAACACTGAAAACAAAAATAATCTGATGCTTACGATTACAAAGATATTACAGCTATTGGAAGAGAGAGCGTCGTCTAAAAATTTATTGTATAATTCACGGTATTATTTATTGTACAATTGAAGGGTACGCTATATCCATTGAGCATTGTTGTAAGATAAAAAATGTTTTAAAATATACTCTTATTCTTCTACTGATAAAAGGAGATTGAGTTTCAGGATTTCAAATCTTTGAGTTGGTCTGAAATCATTATTGAATGTCGGATTCTCATTTTCTATTAATCTGAGTCGTTGAACTTTACACTTTCAGTTCTTACACACTTTCGAGAAAAAAAATGCAAAGAATTTACGACTGTTGCTTGCTCCTGTACAAAAAGAAAGAAACCTAAATCTATCTTTCCTGGAAAATTTTCATAGAGGGCCAAAGATAAAAAAATTTCAACAGATAGGATCAAAGAGACTCTAAAAATTTCACAGAGGATCGACGCAAGTATTACTTGCGCCCCTAAGAAGATTCGTTATTTTCCCTAAATTCAAGGTACTTTTGCAGGAAATTTGACATTTGTGAGGCCCGCACTTAGAGGCGCAAGTAATAGTTGCACCCCTAAGGTCATTATCTGAAAAAAATATGCTCAAGTTATTAATTAGGTCATGGAAAAAATATTATAATATAAAATTAGGGAAATATTAACAGTAGTAATAATAGTTATTATAATATGAAATTAGGAAAATATTAGTTAAAAATGATAATATGATTAATATTAATAATAGTAATTATTAATAATATATTTTTAATATTATAATGTTAATAATAGTAATAATTGTAATATTAACAAAATTATTACTGAATATTAGTACCAAAATATGTTACTAATATAAGTTAAACAAATAAATAAAAAACTAATAATACAAGTTAAAGAAATAAATACAAAATAAGTTTAAAATAGTGTTGATTATAATAATAATGACAATATTAAACATTTATTAAAAAATAATAGCAGTAATATAAAAATAATAAGAAGTTTAGAACTTTATTAATAATTTTTGAAAATAAAACATAGTAAGAATATTGCCAAAAATGGTGAGAGTTTTAGGACATATACAAGCAGATTAAGAGTCTCAAACTTGACGAGAAATACAAAATGGTCAAGTAGCAGGGAGATTTGGTTAGAGGCGTTGGGTTTGAGAGAGTACATAAGTTCGAGCCTCTCTGTTGGGCCATTTTTTATTTAACTTAGGGGGCTAGTAATTGTTGCGCTAGTAATGGTCAAATTGTTAATGTTTGACATTTGATGAACGCAGGTAATTAGCACGGGGCCGGTTCTCAAGAAGATGGAGCTTTTTCTTTTAGAAATTGCATGTGTTATGGTTTTAGGCAATATATGAACAAATATTTTGATGTGTTATTTTTTGTGGACTTTGTTTTGGATAAATTGTAATATTTTGTGGAGCTGAATGTACTCTTTTATTAAGTGAGATTGTAGATTAAATGAACATTTTATTTTGTTCACGTACTAATTTAATTTTGTTAATTGTGATGGTAATATAGGTTCAAAAAAACATGTTGTAGGATTAAATCAGTATTGTAGGATTAAATGGGAATATTTTATTTTATTCATGTACTAATTTAATTTTGTTAAATGTGATGGAAATATAAGTGCAAAAAAAACATGTAAAAGTTTCCAAATGTCAGGGAGCAACTATTATTTACGTCTCTATTAGCATTTCTAATGTGAGATGCTCTCCGAAAATTTCAGATAACATCTTCCCATTATGAGCGCATCTAATAGTTGCGCCTCTAATATAAAAAAATGATCCAGCAGGCACAGTACTTTGATGTACTGTTTCCCTTTTCTTTATTCTTATTTTCTATTTTCTACTTCAATCTTTGTCTATTTTACATTTTTATCCTCCAAAGATCTATTATTTTCAACACAATACATAATGTGAGAAAAAGAAAAAGAGAAGTTGGCGACCTACTTATCAAGAAGTCAGAACCCATATTTATGACCAAAATAGAAAATGCCTAGAGAAGCATGAAAACAGAAAGGGAGGGGTTGGAGAGCACATACCAAGATGATATCAGAGTATAAGTCTAGTTTAGATTGTCTTGGTGCATTCTAGAGAAGGAAAATGTCGACATGTAAGAACCGTTGGTCACAAACACAGGTGCTTGACGAGTTGACGATATTTCACTGCGGCATTATAACAAGCACTTGTAGTGTAATAGTGATCTATTAGGTATACCACATTGAGAAATGAGAGGAGAGGAGAGGAGAGGGGAGGAGATCTGAGGATTTTCGAGAAGAAAGGCGTCTATACAAGAGACGATGGTCCGGTCCGATTGGACAAGAAATGCACCAACACATCTGGTGCGTTACGGCATTAGTGAGAAAAGCTCCTGCTATCCTACATATAACACTTCTGAGGATCTTATAGACGACGCTCCGTATTGAAGTCACGATGGATATCATGGAACCGTATCCTTTCATTCATTTTTATGAATGCTCTGCATCCGTTAATTTGAACCGTCTGATTAGATCTGAACGACTCATCACCAATTATATGATTGAAATGAGTTTTTTATCATAAAATCAGATTCGCTCATATCGTTTCTAAATATCATAATCCTCTATTTGGTTTGCTAATTTATTTCTTCGCTCCATTCATTTCGGGCTTTTCATTACAATAGGTAGTTTCATGAAAAATAAAACTGAAGTAACATATTTTTCGGTCAGAAATATTTAGTATTACTGGTTCTTAGGCCCGAGTAAATATCCGGCCCACTTTTTTCTTTACCTTCACACGCTTCGAAACTCCAACTAAAGAAAAGAGAAAAACCCCTTCTTCTTCTCCTCTCCCTATTTTCCGATCCAAGCAACTCGATCTCACTTTCTTCTTGTCAAAGAAAAGAAAGCAACTATCTATCGGACGATGGAGAGCGTGTTCGGACTCGTTGGGAAAGGTTTCGCAGTGGTGGCGGCCGACACTTCGGCGGTGCACAGTATCTTGGTGCACAAATCAAACGAGGACAAGATCATGATTCTTGACTCGCACAAGCTCCTTGGCGCATCTGGGGAACCTGGCGATCGGTTAGTTTTCCTTTTCTCTTTGATTTGTAGGTTTTGATTGGTTACCATCTGAATTTTATTGAATTTGAGAGAATTAGTTTTTGTTTTGTGCTGGAATCGGGTGCTTTTATTGAATTTTCACCATTATTAACTATTTCAAATGACATGCATGAAGCCCCTTTCCCCTTGTTTGTTGTTTCATTTCTTTCAGAGTACAGTTTACGGAGTACATTCAGAAGAATCTCCACCTGTACCAATTCCGCAATGGCATACCTCTCTCCACTGCTGCCACTGCTAATTTCACTCGCGGCGAGCTTGCAACTGCTCTCAGAAAGGTACTTGTTTTTGGATCAATTCCTCTGCCCTGTGAAGAACCTAGGCAAGACGTGTATTATCAATGTATAAATCACTGCAATTTCAATGCATAGAAAAACAATCCGCTCTCTAAATTCAGAAAAAGTTGTACTGTTAAATTGAGAAGATGCCAAATTCCTCCTCCCAAAATTGTTATTACTTGACGAATGAAAAAGTATGGAATTTTAATTGGGGCACTTTCGGATAGCTACCTTGTTATCAATTATTTGTTATTACAAGGTAGTTATGTGGCTTCCCCGTATCTTTTTCATGATAGTTTTTGGATACAATGTTGTATAATTTTGCTTTTTTGGTACAGTTGACTGTTTTTTTGACATTTTGACAATTGTTTCATGGACTACACTAAACTATACTTAAATATTATTATCTTTTTTAATCCGAAAATCATGCACACTGCTACAGAATTTCAATCCTAGAACTGTTTTGATCCAAAACTATCCCATTGTGCATTGCATTGCATTGCAATGTTTCCCTGGGTTAACATCACTGCCCTCTTTTCTGATAGCATGCTGCCAGTATCATCTAGCACGTATAACATTCTTGCAAGTATTTTTTTTAGAATCCATATTCTGTGAACATCCTGCTGGCGGGCTACGACAAGGATGTGGGTCCCTCAATGTACTACATCGATTACATTGCCACCTTGCACAAGATTGAGAAAGGTGGTTTTGGATATGGGTCGTACTTCTGCCTCTCTATGATGGATCGTCTCTACCACCCTGATATGTCAATTGAGGAGGCAATTGATCTCATTGACAAGATCATCATTGAGATCCGCACCCGTCTTGTTGTTGCACCACCAAATTTCGTGATCAAGATCGTTGATGAGAATGGCGCTCGGGAGTATGCATGGCGCGAGAGCATAAAGAGCCCAGAGGTCTCAATGGCCTGAATTTCATAAAGTTTATTGGACGCTTGTAAGAAAGAAATTGTCGGTTGTTGTCTGTAGTGCAGTAGTAGGAGGATTGTTTTTATTATGAAGTTTGGATCTGTTTCTTTTCTGTGTTTGCCACAGTTTCATGCATTTTTCATTGAAAATTAATATGGTATCTAGATTTTTTTCTTGCCAAAGTTGACTTCTGGTGGTACACAAATTTGAGATTAAAATTATGGATTGAGGTTAGTGCATAAGGTTGCACTTGGGTGCGATGCGATAGATTGATTTGATCTTCATGGGAGTGAGTTCATTGTTGATGTGTTTTGGAGTTGTCACACGTCGGCACTGGTTTGAGATTGTTTGTTTGCACATCATTTTTATGTCTGGCATAGTTGCAGGTTTAATCTGTGGTCATTTGTCATCAAACTATTTGTGGCTCTCTGGATATTTTGGCGAGGTCAAATCGCGTTGGACAAGCTTCAGGTAGGGATAAGATTGTTTTGCTTTAAGTCTTGTCATTTTAGGTTACTATTTTGTCAGGTTGTTGGGTGGAGATCAAGCCATCCCTCAGGTTCAAATCATTTTTAAGGTTTCAGTTTATTCTTATACAGATAGGATTGGGTTTCAGATTATCTTCATACCATCATGGGTTTCAGGTTGTTAATGTTTTGATAGGGTGGGGTTTTCAATCGTCTGATATTTGTGTTGTTGTAAGTTGGGGGTTTGATAGGGTTTTGACTTGACGGACTTCGATTACAAATTTGTTTAATTTTCAAAAGAATCTGGTTTGGGTTTAAACCAGGTGGGATTTGAATTCTAATCAGGTTTGTACTTTTTCTTACATTTAGTCGTTGGCACTCTTGGTAATCCATCCTATTAAACACATGAAATGGCATGTATTATCATAAATCTAGCGGAATTTTTTGGAGTGCACATGGTGGTGAAAACTGAGAATCCTGCTTGTTTTCTGGCTGTGTTAGTGAGAACTGATTTGCAACCTATATTCTTCATTCGCACATCTATGTGGTTTGCTGTGCTTGTTGTCGGTTTATATTTTGCTCATGGACTCTACATCGTTGCAGGGACATGCATCATTCAGTGGAGTTCAGCTGGTGGGTGACAACCCAGAGAATACACAGTTGCATGTTGGGAGGGCTCGAATGCAGGGGCTTCCTGAAGATATACTAAAATGCATCAATGGATTTCAAATAAAATAAAATATAACAAAATGGTGTATAAGTTTGCATAAGAGGACTGAACCAGCAAGTAAAAGTCTTGAAGGCCGGTAGAATTCTGATACGAACAGCAATTATGGTACTAGATAAGTACTGATATCTAATGCAAAATGCCTTTCTGGTTGTGTTTGGTTGAATTTAGGAACAGCCCTTGAGTTCAGGATCTAACAAATAAGCGAAGTACCAAACTCAAAAGATTGAGTTTCTAATAAATTAGAAAGAAGCAATTTAATCCCAAACAAACCAATACTCATAAGGGAGAGAATTACACCAAAGAAAGCTATTAGTTTTCAACTGACTTAGAGACGGAAACTGAGGCAGTACAAGGAATGATCCTACAGTACAGACCAGCACATGCTGGCTAACATGCGACTGGATCAGTTCAGCAGAAAACCTGAGGTGGCAATTCTTCAATAGAATCTACTCGTAAAAAAACTATTAATGATTTTGTCTGAAGTCCTTGATCCAGAAAAAAAATATGACTTACTAAGATATAATGTTTTGCTTTTCCAAGAAATCGGAATTTTCATTTCTTTTACGACCGACTTCACCAGATAATGCAGCTTTGGTCAACCATAGATGTTTGAAATCACATCAGACAGATGTTGAAATGTATTAATGGCACAAAACATGACCTTAACCAACATGACATCTCTCACTTTTCATCCTCAGAACTTTAAGTGGTCCGTTGGTTTGTCTTACTGTAACGCAAGATCAACCAAACCAAGAATAATTTCCAGTTTGTCTTTTCATTTCTTATAGTTTGAACGATCGAGAGTCTAAGTATCTTTAATGCTAGCAATATTAGCTACAATTTTTTTTCAAAGAACAAGCAATACATGTAAATCTTTAACAATAAAATTAAATCATAAACAAAACAACTCATCTACTAATTACTTTTCAACGTTAAGTGCTCTTTGAAGTCAGTTAATATGGTCCAATAATCAGGAGTAGTACATAAACAATATAATTCTCTATATGTTAATTAGCTATCTTCTTTTCGCCGATAAACTAATTACATATTAATCTTATAATTATCAACAGTTTATTACCACTAACCATGCATATATGATTCAGCTAAACATTGTCCTTCCTTTGAGCTGATCCAATACGTATATACAACCTTTTATAAATTAGAAAAAAATAATCATTTGATATGAGAGATCAGTTTGACGAGATGATATCATAATTATTTATTTACTAAGATATATACTTTATCAGTTCTATTTTGATTGAAAATTATACCTAAAACCAGAACAATTGATTTGATAAACTCTAGCGTTACATAACGCAAACTGGCATCATAACACTACGCTCGGTCTTTTCAAAATTCCTTAAAAATCTAAGTTTTGTACTCTCGCGTTATAACTGTTGGATTAAACTCATCAACTCATCTCTTGTTTGACAATTTGCAAAACACATAAAGTAGTAACCTTGCACATTAATTTTTGGTCAAGATGCAGGTTAAAACAAGTACAAACAAATGTCAAACATGCCCTGGACAAGTCAAGACATGGTCTAAGCATCAAGGAAAGGCTTCAAGGCACAAGACAGAGCACAACATTACCATAACGCTTGCTAACTCGTTATAACGGGTTACATAAGCGTTATAACGAGTTTCCAAGGCGCTATAACCCCTCAAGAGGAGAGAAAAGGAGCAGATGCTGGATTTTCTCGAGACAAGCATTACTGTAATGCTCCAGCAAAGCGTCACAACGAGTTGGCATCCGTTATAATGCCTCAAACAAGCGTTATAATGAGTTAGAAGATTGTTGGGCCACATGTCAACAGCAGAAGGGCAAAAGATGGAACAAGCTCAAGGCATTATAACGCCTTCCAACTCGTTATGGGATTTTCTGTAATGCTAGGAGCATTTTTCACAGATCCAAGATCCCAAGAAGTGCTCAACCTATATAAGAAATGCATAAACGAACCTGAAGGCCATCCAAACATTCAGATAAGCTTTCCATCAGTAATTGAGCACTAAAGAGAGCCTAATTCAAGTCTTCTTCAGCTACCTAAACCTGAGAGCACTTAGGATAGCTACCATTCTCTGTTTGTCTATTCGAGAACATAAACTTTAGCTAATTGTTTAGCCTTTGGTGCACCACGTTTGTGTTGTCAAGTGGTGCATCCCTGTCCTTGATTGTGTAGTTAATCAGACCTTGTAGCGGTGTAAAGAGGTGTTGTTCGTGCATCGAGTTATGAGAAGAAGATTGTCTTACTTGTGTTTAGAAGAAGTCAAAGATCGTCTCCGCCCCTTTGTAAAAGATACTTGATTATAATGAAACGACCCAGAAGACGTTTTATTTCGGAGACCCGTGGACGTATGCCTAATTTCTTTTGATAGGCCGAACAACATTACATAGCGTGTTCACTTATGCTTGATTGCTCTTTCTTCACTCCCACTCTCTCTTTTTAGCTCTTTGATCTCTATTTTTGTGATTTGCTCAATTGATTCTTAGAATTGCTTACTCTATTAATTGATTAGGTGATTAAGGTCTAAAAGATTTAAATTGAATTGAAATTGCTTCCGCACAACTATTTGACCTTAGTCTTGCGCTTTTTAGTAAAAAACCCTTCACATATTCTAACAATAACATCAGCCTAGGGTTACGTAACTGTACGCTTGGCCTTTTCAGAACTTCTGAAAAGTTCTAAAACATGTACTCTGGCATTATAACGCCAGCCTAACATTATGTAACGGTACGCTCAATCTTTTCAGAACATAGAAGAATTTCAGAAATTTGTACCTGATGGCGTTATAACGCCATCCAGTGTTATGTAACGAGTTCCTCGAGTTTTTCAGGCCAAAACACGCGTCTCTTGTAATTGATCATTACGTTATAATGCCAAGATAACGTTACATAATGCTATGGTCTGTTTTCTAAGCAAAGCAGAAACGTTTCGTTCTAGGTCTGACATTATAATGCTAAGATGACGTTACATAACACCAAGCTCGATTTTCTTCATTTTATGGTCAAAACAAGCGTCGACTGGTACCGGGCTTAGTGTTATAATGCCAAGATGACATTATGTAATGCTAGGCTCTGTTTTTCTGTATTTGCAGTGCACAGTTCATAAATTTGGGTTTCGATAGTAAAATTTGACCAAAATTAATTCTAAACCTGACTTAATTACTTTAAACTAACCCTTTTAGAAATTTCTACAAAAATTCTATATTTCAACCATACTTTAATGCAATTTTAATACCTTTAATTGCATTTCTTATTTTAGCGGTGATAATTTAATTATCATCGTTAAATAAATTCCAAAAAATTCGCGTAAGTTCGCCAAAAATTCAGAAAATTCAAAACTTGAAGAATATGTGATTTCATCAAAATATTTTTCAAATATTTCTTCCAAAAATCATATTTATTTCCCTTTTAAAGAATCTGTACTATCATCGTTTAAGATGGTATGGTCATATCCAGTAGAGGCCTTATGATGTACCGGTATGTAATGGAATTTTAAGCCGCGTAGAAAACACGAGAAGAGGTTGGGGCAGCCGATATTGACATGAAATGAAGATGTAAAAAGAGACTTAAAGGCATCAAGTGTCTCCAAAGAGTTGGCGTCCGATAGGAGTGAATGAAAATCAGCGAATTAGGGGTGCAACCAGATCAGATTTTTATCCGGTTATCTGAATTTGGATCCTAATTATAACTGATATCGGATATCCAGATTCAGATATTGTTGGATATGAATATGAATACGAATAGTTTTTTTTTATCGAATACAAATACAAATACAATTTCAAATTTTAATTCGAATACGAATATAGGTAATTATCCGAATAATTTTTTTTCATAAATTCGGATATCTGCGATTGTTTATATATGGAGTATTGATCCCTTATTAACCAAGTTGCTTTAGTTAAATAATGATCTGTTAGATGGCCCATGTGCCATGTTACACAGTTACATTGAACCCCTGAACGGATATAAGCCCATTTTTTTATTGGCCCATTGATTATCTCGTCTAATATCTCTCATCCTTATTAAGGAGCTTGGTGTCTAGATCCTTGAAGGGCCAGGATTCATTCCTTTCTGGGCGGATAGAACCTCAGCCACTGGATGATCCTCTGGAAAAAGACGTTGAGATACAGTTCTGGAAAAAAAAAAAAACGCTTCAACACAAACTGCAGCATGAGTGCGCCACAATCAATCGAAAAAAAAATCCAAATTCTCTTGTCCTGGCACGCTAGAATTAAAATGGACTAGAGATACAAAATATTGGGGCTGAGGGGAATCGAACCCCCGCCCTTCCTGTCGCGCTAAAATTAAATTGCACCACATTTAAAAATTGGGTCTGAGGGGAATCGAACCCCAGTCTTTTGGTAACGGAAAGCTCAAACGCACCCTTCACAAACCCGCTGGATACAGCTTACTCACGTGAAATATCTCAACATAAATATATGTATCATCTCTACACGCTGTGTCTTCTCTTGGCGCGCTAAATTTAAATTGGAAGGAGTAAGCAACTCCCCTGGCACTTAATTTAAAAAAAATGAATCGGTGACATCTAACTCCCCTGCCACTAAATTGAAAAAATGAATCTCACACATCAATTGCTATTTTTGGATGTCCACAATCTAGCACCTACAATTCTTCAAACACATCCTCTCGCTAAAATTAAAAAAAATTGCTTGCCTACAAATTAATCGAATTGCATCTTATTATATTCAAACCCAATTTAGCCAGCACCTCAAATTCTTCAATCAAACCAATTTCTTCAACCAAACCGATTTGGGCAGCATCTCCTTTGTCCTCCTCTTGCCTCCTCTAACTACCACGACAGATGCAATGGAGAGGCATCAGTTTGGTAAGGAAAATCAACCACCAAGTAATACTGATGGAGCAAATGCAAAGGCATCGTACACAACAACAACATGTACTACCCGACAACATCATTTTCTTCGTTAGGTTGCTATTTGGAATAAGTAATAATTATTGACCTCCTTTGCTCTCCTTTTGCCTCCTCTAACTTCCACGACAGATGCAAATGGAGGGGCATCTGTTTGGTAAGGAAAATTAACCACCAAGTAATACTGATGGAGCAAATGCAAAGGCATCATACCTGACAACATCAGGTACTACCCTACAACATTGTTTTCTTTGCTAGGTTGCTATTTGGAATATCTATGAATTATTGATTTGGTAGCCATCATGTATTGAGATCTCTGTGAGAACTTGCAACAAAATACAAACAAACCGACTCTAAACTCCAGATCCTTCAATTATGTTTTGAACTATTGTAACAGGGAAACGATTGGAACAAAAAAGAAAGTACTTCAATAGAACGTATCAAGACATGAGTCAGGAGAAGAAACATTGTCTTCTCTTGAAAAATCGCGAAAACAAGCAGCGACGACGAGGTCAGAGTAGCATTTCTCCAATGCAAAGTGCAATCGCAACATCTAGTATTCAATCAAATGCAGGGACATCAATGCCAATGACCAATAATAGAAGCACAACGTTAACATCCTATGAGGTTGGTGCACCTAGCAGAAATCAATCAAGTGCAAGTACGCCACTAAGCGTGTGTTCAGAGGGAGCTTCTGTAGTTGATTCTGATCGTGCTTCTAGGTCGTCACATGGTACATTCATAATTTTCTTCATATGTTAAAAACAGTTTATCATTATTAATTGCTTCAATCATAATTTTGCCATCTCAAATTTTCTATTGACCTGACTTTCCTTGCAGGTGTACAAACATGCCGTAAGAGGATATGCAGCAGAGGCAAGAACCAACCACTAGTGACAATTTAACAAAATCAAACTACAGTTGAATCTGAATGTATTGCACAAGGTATTTATATGCTTATTCCATTTCATAATATTATTTTTCAGAATTTCAGACGTTAATATTTTATAGTACCATTATTATTAGTAACAGAAATAATCTTTAAAATATAGACGAAATCAACATATTGGATTAGTGTGAAGATTTTGTTGCACCTGTCACTAATGATCGATGTGAAGGTCCAACAGCTAAAGATCTTGTGATTTCTGAGATTGTATAGAAAGGTAGATGAGGCTATCTGCGTGTTGAAAAGAACGGAGGAAGGGATCAAAGCCGATTTAGCTGCCTCCTCTCCCATATTAGAACTGCTTTTGGAAACGGGGGGAGTTAAAGATGCAAGAGAAATCATGGACCAGGCAAGTCGTTTATATAATGATTGAAGTGATGAATTAAGATTAGTTTAATTAAATGTAGGTAATCAATTTATGTAATTTTGGGAGTTTGTATGGTACCTGGCATGTACTCTGTAGTACTTGACCGTATCTATTGTTTATTTATTAATTGATTAATTAGTCCGCAGGGTTTATTCTAGTTCTTAATGGGTTACATGATAATTGTTGTGTAAAGCTTAATGTTTATTACACTCAAGTGAATTTTTATCGAAGGCAATTAACAATTGAGTTTGTTAATAAAATTATTATGATCGATTCAATGTTGGACCTGGTATATTTTCTAAGTAATGATGGATCACTTGTGTGCTGATTCAAGTGGTGTATTAGCATATGATTTTTAAAATTGATTGTGTTGTATTAGCATGTGATTTTTAAAATTGATTGTGTTCATTCGTACTGAATACATTTCACTGGCAATGCCTATAAAATTTGTTTATTTGAAATTAACTACTGGAAGCTGTGGCCTATTCAAGAGCATGTTACAAATTGAAGTTTTTTCAAAACTGTATCCTATTAATAAACGAAACAAAAGAACATTAATACAAAGAATGAAACAGATCTAATTGAGAACTAATTAAATCCCTTTTCCCTTTCTAAAATAATTCTATGTGATTACTAAATATCTTACCTATGCATTGAAAAAAATCTAAAGATAACTGATAAGAAGTTCCAAAATATTTCTGTTTGAGCAATCCAAGAATGTATCAACTGTTCTCTGACATGCCGCTTTCACCTATTTGTATCAGTACTGGGACTGCTGGTACTGTAATTGTGCCCTTCTCTCTCTCTAAAGGGGCCAATACTGCCGGCTTTATCTCTTCTGTTTCTTCTCCCATTCCTTCTTTCAAATGCAATTCTCCTTCTTCAATCTCATAGAAGTTCACAGTTCTCACCTCCTGAGCTAAAGCACAAGATGAACAAAACAACCACCTAACAAAATCACTCAAACCCGCATACCCGAAACAAAACGGGTTACCGGGCAATCGAAATCTCTTTCTCATCTGAGTTCTCCAATACCCTCCATATAACAAACCTAGAAATGACAACAAAATCCCTGTAATACCTAACGAGTACCTCAATGCCTCGTCATTGATCATCAATGCTGATACATTAAATACCCAAAATGGTGCCATACAGAGTAGCAGGAAGGTGAAGATGTGCACATACATATTTCCAAACCCAAGACGCTCCACATTCCATCCAAAGACACAACATGTGCAACACAGTGATAAAAAGGAAACTGTTAGGTCATCCCGAAAGTCGAAGAGACCTCCAATCCATACTGGTCGGGTCAGGATGAGTTTTTCATCTGATGTTATCACCTGACACTCTAGGTCATCATCAAGTTGAGGATCTGGCATGGTGTATTTCTTCCCCAGTGGGCCATATATCATGTATAAACCCGCAATAATAGGTGCGGCTAAGCCGATACCCATGAAGAGGTTTACAGCCCAATCTGGTCTTTTTTTGAGAGAGAAACCCCAGAAAAGAGAACAGTATCCATATTGAGCAAAGCAAGTGATATGGAAAAGTGTCACGACGAATGCTATGTGGGCCCTCTCGTTGGGACCTGCAGTGCCCCCATTCTTGCAGTATACATTTCTCAGATCACTTGAATCAGTGGAGCGCCACCTGATTACTTGCACTAAGTGATGCAAAATTCTGGGGTGCTGGTAGAGGCAAATTATTGTGAAAAGCGCATTTAAGATTTGATTTGTTATTTCAATCCATCTGCAAGAATGAAAAAAAAGTATGTGACTTTGAAGAAATTCTATATATTCTACTAGAAATCACGGGTCTCTAGATTCAACATTGTATTTCCTTCGCACTGTAATATAGTTACTTTCCTTTTTGAGTGAAATGATTGTGACCTATATATTATTTTCAAAATTGAATCAGGAAAATATATTTATTTTCTTATACCATCTTGAATTGTTTGCATACTGAAATATTTTGTATTTCACCATCTTACTTAAGAAATTAAAGTACCTCTTTCTTTGCGAACTCTTGGTTATATCTCCATTAAGTGCGCCTGTCATGAGCAGTAAGAGCAGCAACACACCAACTGCAACGAAGAAGAACCACACAAGAAGTGCTATGTTCATCGGATGTCTGCACCAATTCCTGCACCCTGTAATAACAGAGTTCCAGTCTATCTTTCTGACGAATGGCGCACGAAACTTGAAGCCGGGTGATGTGGACATGCTACGAAAGCTGCTTATGCGCTTTATAAGTGATTTTGATGTGCCACGTAAGCTGTTTATCCATTCTTTCGAAGGCCGGGCTCTCAAGATGTCTAGCAATCTCTTATGTTCCCCTTGAGTTTGGTTTAGAAGACAAGTTTTTGTGATAGGGAAACAAATAGGGATGTGAGATTTTGGTGTGAGGTTTGGAGTTGTCATTCTTAGGCTGCTCCTTTGCGGTGTTTTTGGGGTGATCTCTAAGTTCTCCTTATCTGAATCCATCTCTGTTATATGAAAATTATTCAAGTCAGTTACCTCAAAAAAAAAAAAAAAATCTGCATAAATTAAACAATATACACTTCAAAATTATCTTGTTATTTGAAATCTAACTAAATAACTTGTAAAAGTTACTTTTTCCTAATATGCACGCTACATGATTTTTCAACAATTTGGCTGTCTTATATCAACAGTAAGCAAATTTTAACAATCTTTCTCATAAAACGTTACCAAAAAGTGGCACTAGTATGCCAAAATTTTACCTAGATCTAGGTGGATGATTTTGCTCTTTTAACTGTAATATATCTTTCCCCACCTAGAACTCCTGAGCTATATCTTTTCTTTCAAGTACTTCAAAAATCTTCATTAATTCATGAATATAACATGTATATATATGTAGAATGCACACCCTTATTACATACATGTTGATAATAGCTATATATTGTCAAAGGTTCATTAATGGTCACAATATATACCCTGTGAGATACTCCAAGACTTCTCTACTGTCACCAGTCAGCTATAGTGTACAGTCAAGTTTGCCAACTTTGAATGGCAATTCTGTAATATTGGTTACAGGTGATGACGTTCCAGTTAGGGGTGTCAACCGTTAAAAACAGAACAGAACTGAGGTGTTTCGTTTTCGTTCCGTTTCACTCACGGAACACAAAAAATTCTTTCGTTTTTGTTCCGTTTCGGACGGAGAACGTTTATTTCCGCGGAATTTGCACTGAAACGAAACGGATTTCACTTCCGTTTCCGTTCCGTTCTTTGAAACGAAACAAAAAAACCGTTCCATTTTCGTTCCGTTTTAGACGGAACGGAACGGAAACGTCCGAAACGAAATGATATTTTTTTTTTGAATTGGAACGAAAGGATATTGACAGCCCTAGTTCCAGTACCGAAAGAATCAAGAAAAAAGTGCAATCGTATATTAACACAGGAGTATAAACTAGGTTCTTATATTACAATGAATGTCAGTATATATACATCATTATGTATCTAACCTACTTCAAGAGAAAGATAACACTGCTTGAGTATTCCCTTAATTCTTTTACTTTATTTTGCAGAGGGTTTTTAATTAATTTTTATGTATAAAATATTTCACCGGAATTGATTTGCACCCTTTTTTTTTCATTGGGAACAATAGAAATCATAAGCAGGGAACTGATAGTCAAAAGTGGAACAAGTCAACCGAGGTGGGTTGGACCGTTTGGAGTATTTGACATGTTAAGTGGACATTTATGCAAATTGCGTCATTGCCTAATTGGCAGGCATTTATAACCAAGTGTCGTATGCATTTAATTTATTTACCAGTGTTTGATTGCTACTGACAGCATTCGTTTGTGTTGACATTTCAGTCCTTGCGTACGGTCTTCTTCAATAAAAGTTGTCACATGCAATCAGTGCCGGATTCAAGATTACGATTAAGAGTAGGTATTAATTATTTACAAGAATATAAATTTCGTCAAAGTATTGAACAATATAATAATTAATAACTATTATTTAACATATTAAAAAATAAAATATAAATAAAATATAATAACACCTAAAAAATTAAATCTAATCGATTACGATAAATCGAGCCGACATATTCTAATGTTTTTTACAATGTGTTCTCTACATTCATTCAATTCAGCATATTTCTCACACTGACAGAGTAAAACAATGACTAATAGATTTAGAATAAAAATATCAGCTAATAATCAAACAAAAATAAATTAAGAGTCATATGATTAGATTAATCTCAGGTTAATTGAACTAGAAGTCTAGGATTCATATGGCCATATTAAAATAAAACTCGAAAGGATATTTTTGGATTAGATAGACAAAATTGTGTATCATCATTTCTTTTGCTTATTTAAGTAGTCGAGCAAGAATCACTTCACATGTAGTACTTAAATTGATTGATTTTATTATATTGTTATTTTTATTCTATTTCAATTTGTATGTGATTTTACTTACGAAGCTTGTTTATTTTTCATTTTTTCTTTAGCATTATTATTTTATAATAATAATTGAAGCACATATACAAATCTACACAATAGTAATAATTGAAGGTCCGAAGCAATATCCGAGTGTTATGGTACCGTAACAACTAAAACAAAATAAGAACGATAATTCACATCTTTTGTGAAAGTTTATAAAATTTGCATCTATTCTGACATTGAAGTACTGTAAATAGAATGAATCAAATAACATTTTTCAAATATATACATTGCAAGAGTTGGATGGATCATAAAAATGACATTGGCTACAAAATACCCCAAAAGTAAACATAATAACAATGTTTCTGTTTGCTGCTGTGATATTTTGGATCATAATACAACATAAACATTCTTGCAAAATTCACATAATTACAAACCGTCAATGACAAACTAAGGAGATGGCACAAAAAAAAAACCAAAAAAAATGATAATCACACTTTAATTTATGCCATATTCAACATCATTTTCTCTTGTTGTGTCATCACAACAATTTCAAGCTTCTGCTTGTATCAATGGCTGAATCGGTGCATCCAAAACATCTCCCTCTCTTTTCATGCTCAAATCGGACGGCTCAGATCCTTCGATTACATTTTCAATTATAACTTCACAATTTTCTTCAGCTAGCTTTCTGTAAAAACTATCATCTTCTACATCATAAAAATTACCAGTTCTTACTTCTTGAGCCAAAGCACAACCCCAACAAAACATCCACTTCAAGTAGTCGGTAATTGACGTCGAACCGCAACAAATTGCATTTCCCGGCAATTTATACTTCTTCCTCATTTGAATTCTCCAATACCCACCATATAGCAACCCGAAAGCGCACAATAATATACCCGCCACACCGATTATATCTCCGATTACATAATTGTGAATGTTCAATGCAGAGATGCTAAATATCCAAAATGGAGCTATACACAAAAGGAGAAATGTTATGATATGAACATACATGTTACCGAATCCAAGCCTTTCCATATTCCAACCAAACACGCAAAATGTACAAAAGCAAGAGAGAAATCCGACCGTTGGATCATCCCCACAATCGAACAAACCTCCAACCCACTCCGGCTTGCTCACAATCACCCGGTTGGGAAACAAACTCTTGGAAAGTCTACTTGTTTTGCTTGTATCGCCATGTTTTGATTCTTCATCTGAATCCGAATCATACTCTTTCCCTAAGGGGCTACAGATTGCGTACACAGCTGCTATTACTGGTGTGACAGTGCCAAGTACAAAGAACATAGTTTCGACCCACTCAGGTCGCTCCGGTCGTGAGTATCCCCAATACAAGCCACACAACATATACTGACAAAAGCAAGTGACATGAAGAAGGGATACAACCACAGTAATGTGGGCCCATTCATGCGATCGGTAAGAACCATTTTTGCAATATAATTTTCTTAGCTCCATAACATCCTCTGGGCCCCACCGAAAGAGGAGGAAGAGGTGGTGGAACAGGATAGGATGCTGGTACACACTCATAAGCGTGAATAGCGCATTTAAAACTTGGTTGTTTACTTCAATCCAATAGTTTCTCGAAACCTTCGTCGGAAAGGCGGTGTCAAGTAATCCTAACAGAAGCAAGATCAGCATTGATCCCAAGAGGGCGACACAGAGCACCCAGAGAAAAAGGGCTATGTTCATCGGATTCTCACACCACTCCTTGAGTATACCGAAGAAGGATGCCCAGTTGATTTTTCTCATGAAGTGAATGTGAAAATGCCGACGAATGCCGACCGGTGATGGCACCGAAATGGATATTTCTTCTCTTTCATTGATCTTCTGTCGGAATATTTTCAGAGGGGAGCGAAACCTGTGATTGTAATTAGTTTTCATAATTAAGATAGAACATGCATGTTTTTGCTGGATTGCGGGCTATTATTTTTTATAAATCTTCTCTCTTTAGTTGAGCCTAAATTGTGTCATGACATTTCAAAGCAAGTCTTCCATGAAATACTGTTAACAATATTAATTGGCTCCGCATCTGCTGCCGTAACTGTGATGGCATATTCCTGTCATACTAAATCTGAACATTCAAATTAAATTTGGATTACTGTAATTTGATCTAAGGAGCTGTATATTATAATATTAATTATGTGGAGTTCATCTGTCAGTGACTCAATAACAGATTGCCGCCATAGCAAACTATGCTACGGTAGGCGGTAGCGGATAAAAATCTGCAGTATTCTATCTCCCAGAAAAGAAAAAATAAAAAAAATAAAATGGTTTCAGAACCTGAGCTTCTTGAACCAGTCCATTGAAGGGCTAGCTTTGAGGAAATCCAAGAGCCGTCTCGTCCGGCTCTTTTTGTCGATCAAGCTGTCGTTTAGAGAGGGAATTTGAATGCGGTATTCTCTTAGCTCCGGTGGTGGTTTCGGTGTCTCCTCTCCTTCGTTATTACAGACTCCAACCATACTCCTGATATTTTCATATAAACTATATCAGGAGCTTCAATTTTTTTTCTTTTGCAGGAATGTGAAAACTTGTTTAAGGCATTCCAATTATTTATACCTGGTTTAAGAGGACAGCTTGACAAGATTGATTACTCTTACTGTTGCAATATGGTTTATCTGTAACTAAATACACACACACACACAAACAAAAAGATTTTTTACACAATGCAAAAAAGATAAATGATAACTTAATGGTTATGCACCTTTAAGTGCCAAAGACGAGAGAGGAAATGTAGTGTAAAACATATACCTCAGTATATATATGTTTGAGGTACAGGAACAGAAGATAATAGCAGATAGCTGTGTTATTATATATATATATATATTTTGGATAAAATAGCTGTGTTATATCATTATATAACTTTTCTTCTATGTTGTGTTTCTAGTCAATCAATTTGAAAAATGGAAAATGGTATAAGCAAGGACAGCAGAAACAGTCAATTCATGAATGCTTGTGCAGTTTTCTAAACCAAGCGTTACGTTTCTTCCCAAATTCTTTAATTACACCAAAAATTCCAATTTAATATAAAATTGATGTGCATATCCCTAACAAAATATATAGACTATTATATTTATATATGGACAAGGTCACCTTAGAAATTCTGAGTCAATTTTGTGGTGCATGTGTTGTTAATGTAGTTCAAAAAGGTTCGATTATATGTTTTTTGTTGACCCAACCAAAAAAGAAAAAAGAAAAGAGAAAAGAAAAGAAAAGCTTGGGTTTGAAAAGCCCAATTCGGACAAATAGTCAAATCCCTAGTGATACGGCATGACCAAGATTTCGTGTGAATATTTGTTAACACATAAAGTGTGTTTTGTATTGACATGATTTAGCTTCAATAATTTTATGCACATAAGACATATGGTGGCATACGTATATTTTGGTGGATTTACGTCATCAAATAAGGCATAAATTAATTAAAATTATGAATAAACACATTCAAACAAACTTTAAATTCATTATAGTGCTTTTGGGGCGGCATAATATAATATGTATATGTGATTTAGATCAGTTAAAATTTATGTACACATATAATATGTAATTGGGAGGATATTTCTGCATTCTGGTTATTTTACATTCACAAATGAGGTGTACATCGATTACAAAATGAATTGACACAAATGCACTAGAGTGAATTTTAGGAATAATATTTGTTGTGCATGTTTGATTTGGTTCTGACATATTAATGCTTGTGTAGAATACATAATTTGGAGAATATTTATGCATTTTGATGATATATGTTCACAATTGAGACAAATTTTTTTAAAAAATGGACATACATTCAAACACACTGCAAATATGAACACATGAATTATCACAAAAAAATATCATACTAACAGGAATATGATTTGCTCAACACAATTTTTTGGGCAATATTCTCTTTTCTTCCATTAATACTTTCAAGTTCTAACAAATTAACCACCATGAAAATAATTCTATTTATTAAGTACAAATTGTAGTATCTAATTGCATACCGAAAAAAAACCAAGCATCATTTATTTCCAACAAACACATAAACAAACCATAAACAATTAAAAAGAAATAAAAACCGAGTCCTAGTAGCTGCACACACAAGTACAAAACACCGATGTGGTACCAAAATATATCCATAATTGAAAGGTACATATGAACTTTTTTTTTATTAGTAATGTCAGCACTAAAATTACCTACAGAAAACAAGCCAACAAATAACTAGAATAGTACCAACCACACAACAATTGATTTTGAAAAGTTAAAATTATCAAGGTGTTGTCAATGTTTACAAACAAATCTTGCAGACCCACCCATGAAATTTGACTTGTCTCAAATCTCTTCTCACATGTATTACCAGCTGCAAAATAAGCAAAACAAACATGGTGTTAGAAATTGAAACTAAATTGTTATGATTTGAGTCTTTGTACATAATACTACAATATAAAAATTACAATTATTGGTGCCTTTCTCTTTAGAAGCATATAAATTTCTAACTAAATAAAATCATACCAAATACTGTATAAACTATATAAAAAATTGTACATAAATCAATCTCATAGAAATAATGTTGATGATGTCATCATCATAATTACCATATACTGAATAGCTCTTATTCATACTCTTATTCAACACATTAATGAATTTATTTTCTTACTCATATCCTTACTCGAGAAGCTAACGAAAGAAAAAATAAATAGTCATATCTGTCTTATCAAAAACAAGACATTGTATAAATGAAGAAAAGAGTTTCATTGACAACCTACTAAGATCCACATTTTACAGAGAACAAGGTTGAACCTTTATATTACAAAACGTAAATATAAAATTATGGCAGATGAAAAGTTGTATTAGTAGTTCATAGTTATGCAATATGGATGTCCAAATTGTGTCAGAATGTACATCAAGAAGCATAGTGAAAATGGAGATATGTCAGTCTTATATACGCTCATTCATTACAGATATTGTATAAGAATTGTTTAACTCTTTTTGACTGCTCATGGCAAAATATGTAACAGATATTAAATCTTGGTATTATAAGTAACACTCTAAGAGGATCTCTGTAATTAATAATTAAAGAAAATGGATAAAAGGAAAAGAAGCATGATTTATTAATAGAGCAAAAAGTACATACATCGGTTATAGCTGTTGGATATCATCCAACAAAATTGCTCTATCGTGCTGCTTCAATTGATCTGTTAGTGCTGGATGGCACCCACTGAAATATAGAACATTCAGCGAAGGTGGAAGCCCACTCTCTGGTAACGACTGGATATTCGGGCAATTTGTTATTACAATACTTATAAGAGAAACTAGGCTGTTCAACTCTCCTGGTAACGACTGAAGATTGGAACAATCTGCAAAAGTTAGATGCTCCAGCTTTTCTGGTACATTCAACCAGCTCTCTACGTCACCAGTGAACAACCTTTCTTCAGGGGACTGCCAGATTATCAAATGACCCATTTCGTGGGGTGGGTTTCTCAAAAATGACAGGTTTAGGAGGGAAGTGTTATCAATCCATAACTGATCGAGCTTTTGAATTCTTTCAAGAGGTGCTTCATTGGATGATGTTTGTGCATCTAATTGTATGAGTTTTGGACAGTTCAAAATGCTCAGAACTTCCATTGTTGTCTGATTTATTTCTAGATACTGCAGCTCTGGACAATTTGAGAGTTTGAGCTTGTTTAGACTACGGGTTACATGGCTTGGAAGGGAGGTTACATGCTGGCAATTATAAAGTCCCAAAGTCTGGAGAGAATGCAAATTCTCAAGGCATCTTGGAAGTGACTTGTCAAGCTCACCACATGAATCCAGTTCAAGAAGTGATAGGGAAGAGGGTAAAACCAGATTGCCAGGACAAGTCAGCAAGGTACAGTTTGTTATTGCTAGACGAGTTATGGAAGAGATGCTAATCCATTCAAACGGTAAGGAAACTAGGCTAGCACAATCCTCGATTCTTAATATGCGGACTGATAATAGCTGATGAGGGTTTAACCAGTGTGCAAGACTTTCCAAGTTTGAGCATCCTTTAAAACCAAGTTCGCTTAAGCAAGTTAGCTTTTCAGTTTGAAGCCAAAATGCTGGTGCTTTTCCAGCATAATTCTCAATATACAAATTTTCGAGGTTTTCATGTGGCTCCAGGCCTTGTATGACATCTTCATCAGTTATATTAACACCATTCACAGAGCTGGTGATTCTACCGGGTGTCCAGCTTAGTGTCAAGTCAGCAAGATACTCCTTGTTGTTAAGACAAGCTTGTGCGGCATCATCCCGATTCTCCACATTCTCTAGGCAACTTATCTCTATCAGACCCTCAAGTCGGGTCAAATTCTTCAACTCCTCAATTCTGTGCCCATCATCCTTCAGAACTTTAAATTCCGGTAATCTCTCGAGAGCAGTTAGATTCCCTATCTTTGGTATCATTGAACTTATTTCCATAGTATCCGCGATTAGTCGCAAATTAATAAGGTTATGGAAATGTTTTGGGAAGCTCTTAAGGGGACATCCTTCCACATTAACGACTTGTAGATTATAGAGTTGACAGATAGACTCTGGCAAGCTATTAATTTTAGTGCCATGGAGGTTAATATAGAACAAAAGTTTCAATTTGCCAATATTCTCAGGAAGTTCTGTGAGTTTGCATCCTTGCAAGTCCAATACGCGGAGATAAGGGAGTTCATTGAACAAATTCACGAGTGTTAGAGGATCCAATATTATCTTATGATGAGAATCAGCAAGAAATAAAAGGGATCTTAGTTTTTTGCACCTGCCTATCTCCCTATCATCAATCAACCCAATGGACTTGCTACACACTGATAGATGGCGGACGGTATCATGGTTTTGGAAACCCCACCTGGTATCTTCTTGGCAGTAACATGTGTTCAAAGATATCGATTTTGCAACATCATGCATGAGATCATGGAGAACAACTCCGCGTTGACCTCTAAGGATCAAAGATCTACTCTCTAAATCCACGTAGTACTCTTTCGCCTTATTATCTTCAAAAAAGCGGTCCTTTTCTTGAATAAATACACCATCTGCCATCCAAACTGATCTCAAATGAGATAACTTCAAAGGAGAATCTTTGGGGAACAAAGAACAAATTACAAAGCAACGCTTCAGATGTACCGGCAAGTACTGATAGCTTAGTCGGAGAGCTGGTAGGATGTCACCATCATATTGTTCAATTTTCCACAATTTGCTATTCAGGATATTTCTCCATTGCCTAGTGGTCTTATTTCTACACAATATTCCACCTAAAGTTTTAGCTGCCAATGGAGAACCCTTCAGCCTGGCAGCAATTTGCTTGCCTATGTTTTCTAATTCAGGAAATAAGCTCGAATCCGAAGACCCAAAAGCACATATATTGAATAGTTCCCAATAAATATTGTCAGACAAACCCTCAAGATTGAATGGATTCAGAGTACTCACTATCTCAGCAACCTTCGACAAACGGGTGGTTACTAATATTATGCTTTCATGAAGCCCGAATGTCAGCGGTTCGCACAAACTCTCAAAGTCTTTAGATTGCTCATGCCAAAGATCATCAAGGACAATAAGATACCTCCTTGACTCCACTTTCTCTTTTAGTGTCTTTTGGAGAGAGTCTAGATTAGTGATATTACCATTGATACCAAGTTGTCTCTCATTATTTCTTAACAATCCCTTTGCAGCCAACTGTTGGTTAGCTGAATCAATAATTTCACTAGTTATCGTTTTCAAATCAAAGTGTGCAGATACACAAACCCATATTCTCAAATCAAAATATCTTTGCACCCTCTCATCATTGAAAATTTGTTGAACTAGTGTTGTCTTCCCCACACCTCCCATGCCAACAATTGAAAAAATGGATAAATTACCGGTCCTTCTTCTCTTTATGCGACTTGATGAGGAAACCGATGCCTCAGTATTACTACTAGATGGTCCAGCCCGGTTACCAGGTTCTAGCAAAAGCTTGACCACCATCTCCAATTCTTGCTCGCGGCCCAACACCTGCTTGCCTGTGAATGTGCTCGTCTGCGGCTGCACGACCTTGTCATAAGGACTAGGTTCATGATACGAATCCAACATGCCAATCACTTTGTTCAGCTCCTCACTAGCAAAATCTACTCTCAGCTGTATATCTTTCACCCTTCTTGCTGAGTTTTTTACCAGATTTTTAAGAAAAGACAGGAAAGATGACAAGAGTTGACTTTCCTAGAACAGAAGAAGAAAATTATAATTAACTTGAGATATTTAGTTAGTTTTGTTTCCTTCTTCCTACAAATTTGATGGAAAGGAGTATCAGAACTGTATGTTGATGGAAATGAGTATCAGAACTGTACGTGAAATGAACTTTTCGAAAGAAAAAAAAATCATAAATGATTGAATTTTTATCTGTATTTTGGAACTAATGATTTTGGAATACCTAATTGAGTAATTGGTAATGAGACAGAATTAAAATACTTGACACCAGAGACTTCTGTTTCTTGCTAATTTGCCTTAAAAAAAAAAAGGAAAAAAAAAAAACAATCTGACTTGCCTGGCCCTCAATCTTTGGCTTTAGTTCGTAATACTCGAACTCGGCAATTACATCCTCTGCGTCATAGGCAGCATCTCTGAGTTGTGCCAACAGGAGAGCTACATTTGCATTTTTGAAGCGCCACCACTCGGCTTTGTCCATCAAGATGTTTGCACGAGGAAGAGTATTACACAACTTAATGAGGCCGCTTGAAAGTTCCCATGCTCCAGTGAAATGCTTATCCAACTTGGATAGCAGAAACTCCATTAGTTGGATCTTGTATGACAGAGAAAGAGAGGAGTTGAAGAATTAATGATGATAAGCGTATAGAGAGAATACAATTAGTCAATTATCAGAAAGTATTTAGTACATAACAAGGACTGAATTCATTAATAGTTGAATAACGAAAACTGATTGCCAGGTCAAAGTCTAAATTATAACAATAAAAAAAAAAACAGCATTCATTTCATTTTCTATTAAGATCGTGTGCTCCAATTCCAAATAAAACATAAGTGGCCTGGAGGATTGTTGGCCCTGTAAGGAGAGGGATTCAATTTCTTCGCCCCTATACGTTGAAATCGACGACTCATTATTTTTTGGAAGCATTTCTCTTTACAGTTCGAGCAAATATGTAAAACTCTTGCCGCTCTAATTTTTAACTTTTAGGTTATACAATCTAAAAACGGCTCTTAGTTTTGTGAATTTCGTGCAACTGGAGCATAACGGTATGTTTGACTCTTTAGATAACTACTAAAAAATCTCAGGAGCATCATCAACAAAATCTTCGGAAATATCCTTCATAATTTCATTCAAGTTATCTACATTTTTCATAGTTTTTACATTTTCACGTACATTGATTTCAGAATCCAAATTGTGTACATCTTCATCACTTTTATATTCATTAGCACTAATCCCAACATTTACATTACTTTCCAACATTAGAACTAGTCTCAACATTTAATGAATGGTCTTCATGTAATATCCATCGAGTGTATTCCGCCTTAAATTCACGACTAATAAAATGATATTGAACTACTTGGACGTCGTGCTGCATTATCACATTATGACAATCACAACAGGGGCATTGGAATTTCTCTACACCATTCAATCTCATATTTTCCTTGGCACATTCGATAAGTTCTCCAACTCCTCTCTTATATTCAGGCGTGTTGCGATTCTTTATTCCATACATCCACGCGGTATGATCCATCTGAAGAAGAAAATCATTGAAATGTTAGGGTTTAACAAATAGGTCATGGTTTAACACATAAGTTTGTGGACTGATCAACCATCCTAACACACTCTTCGAATACCTTGTCTCATCAGCGAACATACACTAGCTACCACAATATGGTGTGTGAGAAAAATTCGACAACATTTTCCATATGCTTGCTGAACATGCCAACACACATTTGTATGTTTCGTACGTATTCGTGTGAATAATATGAGAAATACGAAATGAAACTTTTCTCATGAACTAGATTGCAACTAGCGTATGTTCGTTGATCCTAAATGAGACAAAGTATTCAAAGAGAAGTCCCAAACAAGAAATATTCAAGATTAGTTCCTATTGGATTAATCTCGAACGGATAGAGCACCTAACTTGTTTCATAAAATTTCTAGTTATTGGTCCTATATGACAAGACAATGATATTAAAATGCAAATAATTCTTTAATTAATCATGCATTAAAAAATATAATAATGAAATATAGGGGAATTGCTTTACCAAATTCATTGCAAATTGTTTAGCTTTGTCGATTACTTTTCTCCTCGTCCTCGTTTAACTCTTCAATGCAATAAAAATGCAAATGGCGAATTAATCATGCATTGAAATATTTTGATTAACCAATGATTATAAACAAATTAGCCAATAAGGACAAAACCAGAAAAACTTACCGGGTACTTGTAATATTTCTGAATATTCTCAGTTCTATGTACTCTTCTTGGCTTCTGCTTTTAATTTCTCAATTTCTCTAAATTTTTAGAAATTTTTTCCTATTTTTTAGATGGAGTTAGCATAGAAGTTAATGGTGGCGGCCAGATAGAGTAAGGTTCGCAAAAATGAGAGAGAATGAGAAAAGAGAATTGACCAACTATCCATACATCTAGGTTAACGGATTAGGCAACGGTCCTTTTAAACAGTTGTTGTCTTAGCTTTTTCGAAAAAATTAATTCCTAAAAGTCTGGACAATTGTTGTCTGTAAATAAGTGTTGGCTAATCTCACCATAAAGCAACGGCTATTCAAAATAATCGTTCCCTGAACTTTTCGATTTTTTTCACTTATGCCAACGGTGTCTTACAAAATTTTATTTGACTATTGCTTTATGGGTGCTGCTAAATTCCTTTTCTGTTGTAGTGTCCGAACTTCCAGTTTGATTTAACTGAGTTTCTAAACTTTTTTAATGTTTTAATTTCTCTCTAAAATACTGGACTTGGTGCAAATAGCTACTGCCCCTAAACTATTAATTTTGGGTTCAATATATATGCTTCCTAACAATATTTTTTTTGTTATTTGGTTCAATTTGTCTCCTAAAAACTCTTTGTTTTGTTCATTGCGCCATTTTCTGTTAATCAAACATTATTTTTTTTATAAAATTGTTAACATTATATTGTACTCAATTAATTATGGTTAAATGAATATTTAAAAGTTATGATGAAGAAACGTGCAATTTTTATATCATTTTTGTCAATATTGATGTATTCGTTAAATATATATATTGCATAAAAAATAATCAAGATATACATGTCAACAAATTAAAATTAAATATAGGCGTCATGATCAAAACCTAACTGATTACATATGTCGTCTTAGCAATTTAAAAAAAAAACAAAAAATATAAATAGAACGAGCATATTGAAACAAACTCAATATAGTTCAGGGGCAAATTGAACCAAACCCAATATTATATTATAGGAGCAAATTGAATCAATCTGAATTGTTCAAAAGACAAATTGAACCTAGCAAAAGTTTGGAAGATAAATTGAACAAAAAGTAATAATTTACGAGGATATATATTTTATTGAAAAAAAGTTTAAGAATTCAATTGAATCACACAAAAACAAACCTTTTATATATAAACCCACTAAGTTAGCTAGTATATATATATATATAGAGTTGGGCTACGGTATTCTGCAAAGCGCACCTCTCCCTGTGCTCTGATTTCTGGTTCGTAGGATCTCATCAATTATCGGGATTCTGGATAGACGGAAACGCTTCGTTCCAACTAAGAAAACAGTGTGGACTCCCACCTTCATCACCTCTCTCCCCTATCTCTCCGCTCTCTCCTCTCTCTGAACAGTTCGATTGACCCCCAAAAAACCTAACCCTACCGCGGCGGCTCTCTGAAACCCTATATTCACAGATCCAACAAAGAAAAAACCTCTCTTTTCCTCTTCTCCACACGGTCGGATCTGTGGCGATCGATCTGAAAATATTCTGCATAGATCTTCTCCACACGAAAAGCAGCCTCGAGCCTCCATAAAAATACCGCCAGCTCCTCATCTCCTCATCTTCTCAGGTCTCTCAGGTCTCGTCTCTTTGGGTTGATCCCTCGCTGTCCTGTCGTTTTGGGACCCATTGTCCGTTGGCAGTTTCTGGTAAATTTGTTTCAGAATTGTAGGATAAATTGTTCATTTGTTCATTTGTTTCATTTGTTTCAGAATTGTTCATTTGTTTCCTTTGTTTCAGAATTGTTCATTTGTTTCCTTTGTTTCAGAATTGTTCATTTGGTTCCTTTGTTTCAGAATTGTTCATTTGTTTCTGAATTAGTTTCCTTTGTTTCTGATCTCTTAGTTAAACTTTGAAACTGATAGTGATAAATTGTAGGAACTATGGGACTAGAAGAATGTGCCGAGATGTCAGTTGGGGTAGGTTCCAATAATGTTGCAGTATCTTCCTCCACTCCAATGTTCTGCTCATATGGCACAGACGATAACTGTAATGTAAAGCTTCGGGTAATTATGATTTATTAAGATAATTTATTTGCAATTATAATTTTTTGGTCTTGATCGTTCTCATAATTATGTAACAGTTCAAATTGCTTTTAATTATGGCACAAACTATAATTTTTTTGCTGGCAGTTCTTATTTTCTGGTAATTATCTGTTAGTTTTAATTTTTGTAATTATGTAACATATTGACATAGATGATCCTTACATTGGGTTTGAAGAACTGATTGCTCTCGATCATTCTATAATCGAGGAAGATTTCTGCCTAGATGGTGCAAGGGTGCTAATTCTAATGCGAAGAGATCTGTGTTAGATAGAAGCATGAAGCATGGAGAATCTGCTGCATTGAGAGGGTTTAGAAAGACAGCAATACATCTCGAGCTTCAGGAACTTGAAGAGTTGGCTGTCAATTGCGAAGTTAACTTTCAGCTTGTATTGTCCAGAATTAAAGAGCTAAAACTACAAATCAGGCCTTCAGGACAGCAGCCAGTTTCAGGAGACCGACAAGGTATTATGTTTTCTATTTTCTGTTCTCTGAATATATTCTGTTTTCTGCCATTCTGTTTTCTAAATATCTTATTTTCTGCCATTCTGTTTTCAGCTGTGCTGTTTTCAAATTCAATTATTCTGATTTTTTTGCTTAGTCCTTTTAGAGTGGTCTAAGCATGGTGTGATGTCACATAATGGAATGAATGAGCAAAGGGATGAGGCATCAATATATCTGGATCCTCCTCTGTCGCAGTGCAAGGGACGAAGGAAAAGACCCGAAAGGTTCAAGCCACCATCCGAGAAAGCTGTCAAGAGAAGAACTTGCAGCTATTGTCACAGTAAAGATGCTCACAATATCAGAACTTGTCCTAAGGTATGATGTCTCTTACTGAAGCTAATTCGATCTTTCTGAACTTGTCCTAAGCTAATTATAAATCAATAATTACATATTCAATCTCTTACTGAAGCTAATTCGATTTTTGTTCTATCAACTTCAGCGTCGAAATGACTGTTCTAAAAGAAAGAAAAAAGAGGCTCAAATTGAAGATGAAGATGAGGATGATGCAAACTTTGATGAGTCAGAATGATTGTACTATGTTTGTCTAATTCAATGGATAACTCAGTAGTTAATTGTATTATGTATGATTTTTCTATGTTTGTTTAGTTCAGCAAACTTTGTATGATTTTTCTTCTATCAACTTCATGTGTCTGATTGTACTCCGAATGAGGGAAATATTTGAATCTGGTTGTGGTTTACTACTTGGATCGTGAGGTCTTTGCTGGTTGATTCTGAATCAAGAGTTTGGTGTTCATATTCGAATTTTGGCCGTTGTTCTATTATATATATGTCACACATGAAATACTTTATGAGAACACATGAAATACTTCGATGCATCGCTGGAGACATTTCTTTAAGTTTAAAAAGAATGGGTTCTTGCATTACCAACATTATTGTTCACATATTTTACCAGTATTATAATTTACCAAGGTATTACAAGGTACCATTTACATTTTACTTAATACATTGATTCTAAAAGAGGTAATATTAGCTTTGATTGTAAAAAGCTTTTGTGTAATCTAAGAAGAAATACATTTTTGCTCAATGACAAAATACTTGTAATTTGATAATAGTATAGATATAGCTAGTCTTATTGCTACATTACAGGGTTCAAAACTGTCACAAGCATCAACAACTACACAAAACTACACAGATAATAAAACAACAATGGAACTTGTCAATTGTTATTAAACAACTCATAAATAAGAAAATGCACTTATATGTAAGATGGCAAATTTAAAATCTACTGCTTCACCATGTTTCATTCACAATGTTTCACCATGGCACTGAGAATTCTTCTATCAACAACACTTTTATTTCATTCATAATGTTTCACCATGGCACTGACATGCTTGCAATTCACAAGATAATAAAAGTGCTAATTTCCAAATAACATACATCAGAATTGTCATTGCATAAAATGAAACATAGTACCAACTATTTAGAAATAAAAGTGCTAATTCCAAATAACATACATCTCAATTGTCATTACATAAAATGAAACATAGTGCCAACTATTTAATAATAAAACTTGCACTGCCACATTTTGCATTTACCAAGCTTTCAACAATACAGTAACAATGAAATTAATTATAAAACCTGCAATCACAACCCTCGTAAGAAATTTAATATCATGTTTGCAACGTGCAAGTTGCTTACTAAGATAGATAAGCTGGAAATACACTTCGTCACACCATGCTCGGAAGATGTTACCATCTGATGTGCAATAACATGAAAAAAATGCACGGTGTGGATTACTTAGAGTACCGGATAGCTTCACGTCACATGATAACCTACATTTTTTGCAATAATACAATAACTCCTGTGGATTGGAGCAGCTACCCTTAGTTTTAGCTTTCATTTTTCAATCTGCAGTGAATCAAACATTTAAAACATGACTCAGTTGATATCAATAAATAGCAGTTACCATGTGAATTTAAAACATGGCTCAATTAATATCTATTGATATCAATCTGCAGTGAATCAAACATTCAAAACATGGCTCAATTGATATCAATCAAACATTTCTCAGTTTTAGCCCACGTGTTTCTGGCTTCAAAAACCAGTTTCTGGCATCAATATGCACAAAGTTTCTGGTAATTCTAAAACCATCGCACACAGGAAGCACAATAACTACCAGAGACTAAATCTATGGTTTGTGAAAAAAATAGAGGGAGAAATACCTTGCGTCTGGCGCTGGTCGAGCAGAAGAGGAGTAGTTTGGAGAAAATTGTCGCCCGTCGGAAGAACTAGGGTTTGGGAGAGAAAATGTCGAAGAAGGGTTTCAGACGAAGAAAATGGGGGACGAAATCGGTGTAGATCTAGGGTTTGGGAGAGGTAATTTCGAAGAACGGTCTCAGACGAAGAAATTGGGGGAGAAAATCGGTGTCGTGGGAGAGTTCATGTCGGGTTTTTTTGGGGGTCAATCGAACTGTCCAGAGAGAGGAGAGAGCGAAGAGATAGGGGAGAGAGGTGACGAAGGTGGGGTCCACACTGTTTTCTTAGTTGGAACGGAGCGTTTCCGTCTATCCAGAATCCCAATAATTGATGATATCCTACGAACCAGAAATCAGAGCACATGGAGAGGTGCGCTTTGCAGAATATCGTAGCCCAACTCTCTCTCTCTCTCTCTCTCTCTCTATATATATATATATATATATATATATATAATATGGTAGCGTGCTTCCATAAGCACTTCGGGTGAAACGCTTACGGGTCAAATTTAAAAATTTATCATTTGAAATTTAGATTGAAATAGCTCAGTAATTTATTTATATCATAATCTTGTAGAATACAAACATTTTCCATTTTTAGAAATTTCTAACTATGTCTAATGATTTTTGAAAGTTAGCCCAAAAAATAATAAAAAATACCTTAATTTCTATGTCAAATAGGGTCATCTTTAAAAATGATCCATATCGTAGCCGGTCGCAACCGCTCCATCATAATAAGTGTAAATGATCGATCCGGACAGTTCAAAATATTGTCCATACTAATGTAGACTTGAAGACCAAATTTTACATTTTTTTGAATTTTTTACTATTTTATCGGATGCTTTGAAAATTAGATATTTATAAATCGTTAGATAAATAAATTTTCAATCTTTCTGATAAAATAGTAAAAAAATTCAAAAAAATCTAAAATTTGGTCTCCAAGTCTATATTAGTATGAAGAATTTTTTCAACGGTCCAAATCGGTTATTTACATTTGCTATCAGGGAGCGGTTGCGAGCGGTTGGAAGTTAGGCGGCTATGGATCCCTCCTCTCTCTCTCTCTCTCTCTCTATATATATATATATATATGAGGGATCAGATGACAACAACATTTGTGACACCAACTATGACAATAACCAATTTTCATTTTCAAAGTCCAAATTGTTGATCCAAACCGTTGAACATGATCTCCACAATAAATTACGCTTGCATATCAAATTTTACATTTTTTAATTTTTTTTACTATTTATTAAGACGGGTACAAAAATATGCCAAAGTTCCAACAATTAACCTGAATCGTTAAATTCTAATTACATCCATCTTAATAAATAGTAAAAAAATCAACAAATGTAAGATTTGGTTTGCAAGAGTATTTTATCATATGGAGATCATGTTCAACGATTTGGATTAACAATTTGAATCTTAAAAATGAAAAAATGGTTGTTGTTATAGTTGATGTTACCAAAGTTGTTGTCATCTGATCCCTCCTAATATATATATAGTACTATTGAACCGAAATTGTCATATACCGTATTTATAATTAATCGTTCGCAATGCCAGTTGCACCAATTTGAAAATAAATTATATGAAATTATTAGATTAATCTACCAAATTAATTACAAAAATTAATGGCTCAACAGTTCAAAAGCACGACGAAACTTGGACTGCATATTTTAAATAAAGAGACTCTTCCCTAGCTATGGACAAACAAATTAGTGGAACAACATGTCAACAACCTCTCAAAATTAAAGAAAATAAAGGATCCTCGCAGAGTTGCACCATATACTATATATATTAAGCTATTAAAGAGGAACCAAATTAATATGTTCAATGAGCTATATAAATTTATTGCGTTGAACCTATTATCACTTGCCATGTGCAATAGAAGGTGGAGAATCACTGTGTTGCACGAGTGCGGGTGCGCGTATCGTATCCGATACAGTGCGGGTGCGGCGATATAGCAATTTGAAAAGATCGCGGATACGGATGCGGGTATATATATAATAAAAAAAATCATATTATATATTAAAATGCTTGAAATTTGTTTTTCTATTAAACTTTTTTTAATATATATTGATGCTTATGAAATAACAAAAAATATAAGCCTTTGATTAAACATTTTCTTGACAAAAGAGTCCATGTTATATCAACAATAATACTATACAAATTATGTGGTGTGATTAATATTATATAATATACACAATTGCTTATTTAATATTACTAAAGAATCCAATCAGTATCAAAAAACGTATCCCAAACATATCCAAAAACTCAATTCGTATTCAAAAACGTATCCCAAACGTATCTTGACCGAATTCGTCGGTCAAATAATATAAAATAATTGAATATGCCACGCGGCGTATCCGATACGCACCCGTACCGTATCGAAGACGTATCCGTATCCGAACTGTATCCGATACGCGTACGGCTAGAAAAATGAAATATCCGACTAATACAGGAGAATCATAACTACTTCAGATATGCATGCGAATACAAGATCCTAGGAACTTGATAGTGGCTCCTCCAGACTATTATAAGCTCATAAGTCATATCATATTGTCTTCATAATTTTAAACAGTAATGGAGAAATTCTCGTCTCAGAAATGTCAAGTGCACTAAACAATAAATATGAAATAAAATTAGAGAGCTATATATCAATACATTAATTAGTCGATTCGCACGTTGGTATAAAATAATTTATTAGACTAATCATTTAACATGCATGATTAATTATTTAACATGAATAAAAACGTAATTGATATTTTAACAAAACTAGGTTCATAACAAAATGGAATCAAATTGCTAATAGCATTTTAACATATTATTTTATATATATATATATATATATATATATCAATCTAGAGGATTTTTTTTTTTCAATTATTCATAATAAAATATTAATAACTGCGGTAAAAATGTCTATTGAAATAATGTGTGATTACTTATAACAAAAATAAATAGTAAAAATTGTTCGATTGTCATTTGCCATGCTTCAACCAGTGGAATTCACATTTAATGTACTCAGTGGCGGATCCAAAATTATGATCAGGGGTAGACACTACTTACTTACAAGAATATAAATTCTTCAAAATATTGAATACCAAGTAATTAAAGAGTATGGTTTAAATATTAAAAATCAAATGTAAATATAATATAATAACACCTACAAAATTAAATCAAATCAATGACGATAAATAGAGCTGACATACCATAATGTTTTTGACAAGGTGTTGTGTAACTTCACTCAATTCAGCATATTTCTCACACCGACTGACAATGTTCAAATAAAAGTATCAGCTAATAATAAAACAATAAATGAATTAAAGTCATATCAATTGATTAATCTCAGGTAGACTGTATTAGAAGTCTAGGACCCATATGACTATATTGAAATAAAAATCAAAATGACATTTTTTATTAGATAGACAAAATTACGTAGCAACATTCTTTTGCTTATTTATGGAGTTGAACAAAGAACACTTCACATGTAGTACTTAAATTGGTTGATTTATTTTGCTTATATCTCTATATTTATTTAGGACCAGACCCAACAAACCTTTCTTTTCTTTTATCTGAACCGCGATACAAAAATCTACCTAAACTTGATAAAGGACCATAGGACTTGACATGCCATTTGCATAACGGTAAAAGGACACCAAATTAATGAGACTAACATGCATATCATGTCATCCGCATTCATACTGCATGTGAGATCCGATATACGGATTGTATAGCATATAGATATTTTATTTGGTAGATCAGTTAAATATTATAGTATTCGTCAGGGGTGTTGTGTGAAGGGCCGATGATCACCAGCTGGATGTGGTCTGAGGGCATTACGCTGTGTTTATGTGTCACGCTGTCTGACATAGCCCGTGGGGTACTTTCATCGAGATGTCTTCAAAGGCAACCGACTAATGCTCACCAAACGAGTTCACCACTTGATGGCTCGTAGTGCCATTAGAGAGTTTTATTTCCAGTCTCTATATTATATATAAATAATCTACTATAAATTTCTCCTTTGAGTGATTAAGGTTCGGTATCTCAGTTTTAGAGTATGCATGCCATATGTGAGGTATTAGAGCTATTCAGTTTCATTACTATTATATTTCTATTAGTCGGTATTATGAGATCTCTAATATTTGAAGGGCTTTCTCCTTTGACTCCTAGTTGGTACAGAGAAAGTCTGGGCTCCCCTTTGGCCCCTTGTTGGTACAGGGAGTTCCCATTATTATTTATTTTTTTCAAACGGATAGTCGGTTCCTTATTTTTTGTATGGCAATTGAGGCCGAGTGTTTTTATTTATCTTCATATTTTTGTGAGGTATGCACATGATTGGCTTTTGATCGAGTCTTTATACTCTCTTAGGGCGGTATCGCCTTGGGAGGACCGATTGGTTTTAGGTTACAAGGATTGTTGTATAGTACCCCACGCCTAAAATGAAACCTTAGCTCATGAGGGATGTTGTATAGTGCCCCGCCCCTAAGGGGCGAATCATGTTGTTCTACAAATTGGGGCTTATTTTTAGTGCTTGACTAAATCCTGTATTATATGTAAACTTTAGTACTTATCCGATTATTTTGGGTTTCTTTCACGACATTACTTCTGATCTTTAATTCAAACTTAGTTAAGTTATTCTAAAGGTACTTTTAATTAATAAAGTGATTGAATAGTTAGATTTAAAAAAGAGCATAATTATATATCAAGTGTTGGCTTGGATCCAATCTTAGAGAAAGATATAAGCTGAAAGACTGATCCAATAATTATATACCAAGTGTTGGCTTGGATCCAAAATACCTTCTGAGATCGATTCCACTAGATCACAAGTGTTTTTACAATTGGAGAACCTATCTTAGATTCCAATCAACAAGAGAATCTATATTAGGCTCTAAATATTTTGCAAAGGGCTACACCGCTCTACAAAGGCAAATGTGTCTTGATTGACAACACAATCCAAAGACTAAGATGAACTATTTGACAATACAATGTAGTTTACCAAACTAAATCACTAAAAATCTCTCACGAATAGACAATTAGATAATTAAGCTATCATAAACACTCTCTAATTTGAATGCTGGAAGGAGAAGGCTTTGATGTTCTTTCTGGTGCATAATTGAGTGCTTGTAAATTTGGGGGATACTTTATTGATTTTGCTGGAACGTAGGTCCCAAGTTTATATAAGCATAACACTTCTCGGAGTCTTGAAATCTTGAACTTGGAGGCTTTTGTTACATAAACTCTCAACTCGTTACAGAATCCGTTGTAACAAGTTGGCATCTTTTCTTTTTTTGCCCCTGACTGCATCTTTGGCTGACTTATGTGTCCTTCTTGATAGGAACCCTTTATGATGGGTGAGGAACTCGTTGTGATGGGTTGGAACCCATTTTAATGGGTCTAGATTGCGTTACAGTAATGCATGACTCCGCCGAACACCTCTTTTGTACTGTCTTCTGGCTCTTCTCCTCTTCAATCCGTTATAACGCCATGAGAACCCATTGTGAAGGATTGAGAATCCGTTGTGAAGGGTTGGGAACCCGTTGTGATGGGTTGCCTTGCGTTACAGTAACGCAAGGCTCTGTCTTGCTCTGTTTTGCTTGCTTTTGATGTCTAATTGATCGTATTGACTTGTACATGCATAATTAAGCCTTTTCAACATCAATTTATACCTGTATAAACCTCAACTCACCAAGATTTAATTATGTAAGGTTAGTACTGATTTATTTTGCAAGTTTTCAAACCAAAGAAAGAGTTTAAGTTAACAACTCTGTGCTCTACGGCTATTATCATGCGGTCGATGACAACCTTGATAGAGCATTTACATGCAGTATGGCAAGTACCCTTTACGGCAGGTACGTTTCATAAAACTTTCAGTGCTCTCAAATATTTTTTCATTAAATCAAAATCCATAGTATTGTTGTTTTGTTTACATAAAGGGTTTACCTACGGACGGGCCTAGTGCTCCTTATCCTGAACAACAGATCGACAATTTGGTAACGAACATGCGAGGTTTGCCACGCCTAGACTCATTTGATTAAATGTATGCTTTTTTGTATCTGTGTTAGGGGTCTGTGTTAGTTGTAAACATTGTGATAATTATTTGAATGTTTTGATATGCAGTGGTAATATAATAACATTAAAAAGTGATGAAATTTTATTCATTTAATTTTGATGATGTGTATATAATCAATTGGCTAGTAAATTTGGTTGCAATATAATTAATTGGCTAGCAAATCTGACGGGACTAGCCAACACTTCTAGAGCATGATAAAAAGAAAGAAAATTACATAAGGTGACAAGTATTTGTTATATAACCGTTGCCTTATTAGTTGCTGAAGGGGTCTGATGATGCGCGTGGGGAGGGTTAAGTCAGTTGTTTGACAATTAACCGTTACTTTATATCGAATATTAAATTAGTTATTAATTTAGGGCAAAACTCTTTTGCCAACAGTACTTTATACGATTCAACAACTTCTTGTATATCGACGATTGCATAACCGTTGGTAAATGTGTTTTTAACCTTTGTTATATCTGTTTTTTTGTTGTAATGAGATGGCAAAAAAAAGAAAAAAAGAAATTGTATTATGTATATATATCACTACAGTTATAATACTAGGTTATATGCATTGTATTGTTCTTAATTATGCGGAATCTGAAAATTTTAAACATGCATGATAAGTTACTCATCATTAGTTATTTTCCAGCATAAAAAAGGTAAAATTTACCCCAACTGAACTCATACTTGTTATATATATAAGTATATAAACCAAATGTATATATTCAGGCACATCACATAAACATAATGTAAGTAACTATTAATATTTTTGACATGCAAATCTAGTGACGAGGCTAAGGAGCTTAACCACCTAACACAAGATTTTTATTTCACCTCTCAAACCAAGGGACCTCTTGCATTTATAAACACCTAACATAGAACAATAATGACTGGTCCTTCTCTGAAGAGAACATGATGTGCGATACAAGTTATTATATTATAAATGTCAACGATAATATAATTTGGATAAATTATCCATTAATGGAAGCTATCGTGCTATTAGGAACGATGTATACAAATGTGTAAATTGATACGTACGTACGCGCTATATATATTATAAATTATATTTTGCAATATTCATATTTGCCACGAGTCATGCACTAGTTATATATATTTATAAAATATTATTACAAGGTGAACATATGCTAGCTGGCTAATATTAGATAGTTATACAACAATGTTTATCTTTTCTTTTTAGTAAAGATACGGGTCAAATCTTTAAAATAAAAAATATTTAAAATCTGTCAATTGATTTAAAACTTATCAATTTCCAATAGAAAAATATTTTGTTTTCTTTAATCATAATTGATTAATTTTCCGTTATATATTTGTTAACACTACAACAGAAAGAAGATTTAGCAACACCCATAAAACAATGGTTAAAAGCGATTTTGTAAAACACTGAAACATTATTGGCATAAGTGGAAAAGAATCTCAGATAACCGTTGTTTTTTGTTCATATAAGAGTCAACGATTATTTATATATATGGACAACCGTTGCCGTATCTTTGCATCTTTTTTTCTAAATATCTTAAACAATAGTTATTTATAAAATAATCGTTGGCTTAGCTCAACTCTAAAAATTAAAAGCATCTATTATTCTCTATCTCTCACTTCTCCAGGGACTGCCTCCTTCCTGCCCCTCTCTTCCTTCCTCGTCTTTTCCTCTTCCTTTTGCTGTACTCAGGTGCTCACATCTAACCCTCACCGTCTGGCCGAATCTGCCACTGCCTGGCAGCCTCACTTCCTCCTTCCTCTTCTCCCCTGACACCACCATCTCTCGTGTTTTTCTTCTCTCATCGACGCTGTCAAACTGCTAGGGTTGCTTCTCCTCTTTCTCTTTTTAAGGTGTCTTTAGCGAAAAATTATTGTTGTTGTTGCTAGATCTGATCTGTTAATGTTGGTAGCAAAATATTGTTAATGTTGCGTGATCTCTGTTAAGGTGATTTTTTTGTAGCGAAATATTGTTGTTGTTGTTGGTTGATCTGATTTGTTAATGTTGGTAGCGAAATATTGTTAAAGTTGCTTGATCTGATCTGTTAAGAATATTGTTGTTGCATGTTGTTAATGTTGGTTATTGTTACTGTTGATATGTTGAGAATAATTGTGATGCATGTCGTTTGCTTGTGTATTGACGATTGGGTATAGATATATAGATATTATGGGAGTGATGGGGTTAAAAAGACTAATGTGTATCTTGATCCCTACTTATCTGAAACTAGGGACAATTGGTTATTTGATGACTGGAGAAATATGAAGGTGCAATATGCAAGAGAATCCTTTAAGCCCGTGTTGGTGAAGGGAGTGGCCTCACTTGGGGAATCGAATGATCGACTCCGTCATATCATTCATGCCTTTCATCGATGTTGTGTTTTTCTCCTCTTGTCATGCATTTTCCTCTCATCACTTCATTCAGTAAAATCTAAATCCTAAACTGAACTAAGTAATTAGATTGTTGTGTTAATCTGTTGTCTTTAGATTTTAATTGCAAATTAAATAGAAATTAATCAGAAACAAAATAATTACATAGAAGGAGTCGGAAGGTGTTTGTAAAGTTTTCTAGACAAATCGCGCATTTCTTTCATTTGCACTCATTTTTCTGATCAGCTAGAGATAAAACACCAGTGACCCATATACGTTCTATGTACTTTAAAGGGTACTTAAACTATAAAATACATAGAAAAATAAATAAGTTAATACAATACTTGATGTAGTTGAAATATGATGAAAATCCAATGATAGAAATTAAAAGGTCTGATTTCACCCTAAAGAGCTCATGTATTTCACTCAAAATGATAGCTATATATTTAACCTATTTTTCACTTAGATAATAGATTTCTATTAATACGTGGAGGCTTTTGTTCCTTCAAGCCCTTTAGAAAGTACATATTTACTTCGGTACAAGATCATCCTCTCATGTTAGGTTCTTTTCCTTGAAATACTCGCTCTATTTTGTGGCACTATATGTTCCGTTAGAAGAGTGTAAGAATTTTTTGGAAAACACCCTAATATGAGATCACGCCTTTTGTATCGTTGTAACTCTTTTGTTTGTAAGGACCTTAAAGGAACAAAAGCCTTCATGTATGAAAATGAATCTATTATCTAAGTGAAAAATAGATTAAATAACTTCTTCTTTAGGGTTGAACACATGAGCTCTTGTGGGTGAAACCAAGCTTTTTAATAACTATTATTGGATTTTTACCATGCTTCACCTACGTCAAGTATTGGCTAACTTGTTTGTATTTGTGTGAGTTTTGTAGTTTAAGGACCCTTTAAAGTACGTAGAAAACATATGCGTCATTCGTGTTTTCTCTCTTGCTGATCAGAAAATGAGCGTAAACGAAACCAACTCTAGATAGCAATGCACGAGTTGTCTAGAAAGCTTCACAAACACTTTGCGATCAATTCTATGTAATTATCTTATTTCTTATTTATGTACTTTTTGTAGCTAGGTATTTCTTCACTAGATCTATGTTCACCATCGGTCTCATGTTTTTTTCCTCTCGTCGATGAATGTTGTCATGTTTTCCTCCTCTCGTCGCGTCGTCTGTCATCTCTTCTTTTAGGAGGTAATTTTTTATTTATTTTGTTAGTTCCTACAATAATTTAATAGTTAGAAAAATACTTGTGTTGTTTGGTAGTTAGAGGGTTTACAAGTTTGATAGTTGGAAATAGTTGAAAATAGTTAAATCAATGCACGACTAATAGGTGAGGCATGACTAAAATATTTTATTATTTTACAATATTTTTGTAGATGAAACACGACTGATATGTGAAAACCCAACCATAGAATGGTTGATTACACCTATCAAGGCACTTGATGAAACTCAAGTGTTTCAACATAAAGAGAGAGATCAGTTTCTCACCTAAAAGAAGAGTATGTTATTTAATCTATTTTTTTGGATATTTTACTGTGCATTATAGAGTACTAATTGTTTGTTATTTGTATTTTTATATTTTTGCAGGGGCTATGTTCATCTTTGAAATCTTGAGAATCCTAGCTTTAGAACTAGCTATAGATAAGTTCTGAGGTTACAGAAGATACGTGTAGAGGAAATAAACAACCAACTTCACAAGCGTGTCTTCTCGAGCAACATTATATTTTTGAACTAACTAGTGATAAGTTCTTAGGGTTTAGAAATGAGAAGATTTAAGTTCATATGGTTCATGGTTTAGGGTTTATGATTCATTTTCTTTTTAGTATAATCAAGTTGTAATTTGTGACATATTTATAATATATTAATATTTTATTGTGCTATCTATGTTTTACTGTGCTATTTATTTTATATGTGATAATTTTATAAATGATACATTTGTTAGCAAAATCTGAAGCTTACCATTTATAAAACATTTAAAAAATAGTAACCTAAGGTCACAGTTATTTACTTATAATTGTTGGCTTATCCGCATCTAAAGCAATGATTAATAGTAATTAAATAATTGTTGTCTTATCCGAATATTTAATTCTTATTTTTTATGTGGTAAAATACTTTTGTCAACGATTCTTCACACGATTCGACAATCTCTTAGACAATAACGGTTGCATAACCGTTATAAAAGATGTTTTTTAACCGTTGATATATCTGTTTTTTTATTATAGTATAAGTCCATAAGAACATAAGCATAAACTTTTTTCCCCACCTGAACTTTAGGAATTGCATGCTTGAGCAAAGATCATATCTTATTTTCCTTGGGATTTACCTTTATTGGAGCACCGTGGAACAAGTGTTTTTTTTCTTAAAAATAAAAATATAAACAGAGGTCAGTATTTATGTTTTATGTTTTGAGATAAAAGATGGAAATTAATTTATTCAACAACAACAAAATTCTTAGGTCTAAACAAATTAATTGGTGTAAGATAAAGATGAAACCTAATTTATTGAATTTTATTTCCATATGAATGGATGAATATATATTTAGGCTAACTCACCAAGCCTTTCACAATTAATCTCCTTTCACAATTTTTTAAGTTTATTTATTTATTTGTGAGTGTATGTTGTAATGCTAGAATAAAGATTCCGTTTCCACTGAATTTTCTACGTTGCAAGTCATGGCGACACGTATTAGTGAGTTAATTAATAATTTGTTTCTTTACATGTTTTGGTCTCACATCCTCTGTTTTGACTCTGTCCTTCCATTTTAGTTTTTTTTTTCACATTTCATGGTTTCTAGTGAAAATGTAGCTGAAGTATATTTAATTTAATTTTTATTGTGTTCTAAACTATTTTTATTTCATTTCGGTACAAAACCTCCTTAGCACTTCCAAACGGTTGTCAATTGGCTGGATTCCAATTAATGTCTGGTCTATGTTTAATAAGTAACTCCATATGCATCTGCATAATAATAAAAAAAATTGATGATCAAATTGTGAATTAATGCAGTGAATTTCAAATTTGATTGGGATCACAAAGATGTATTTTTGTAAAATGTTTGATGCTGAAAAATGCATGCAATAAATAATACAGTTGTGATTTGATCACTAAATATATGATTTGTTTGCAACCCCAGGTATATATAGCTGAAGTATGATAACACCTTATTGGAATATGTAGATACATTAAATTTATTTTGCTTTCAATTCTTAAAAAAAATATGATAACACCTTCAAATTTGACAATCACTTTCATATTTATTTTTATTAATAATAATTTCATGTAAAAACAAATAAAATATTTAAAAACAAATTTAATTTCGATGTGTGGTGCAATATTTTCAATGTCAATAGTGTCACCATGTTTACATCACAATATATCATTGTTGGAAACAATTTTTCACTATTCATGCTACAATGAAACCACTGTTTTGGTTTTTTTATAGAAAAGACATAGATAGTGACAGTATCGTTTTTTTATACAGAAAAGTCATAGATAGTGACAGAGCCACTTAGCTCCTCTAATATTATATAAGGAGGGATCACTTAAATGTACTTAATTTATATTTGATTTGTTATGGTGCTTTTTTCTTTTAATATTTATAATCACAATAGCATTGAATGTCATATTAACTCTCTTGCCTCCTTTCAATCAATGATTCAGATTTCAGAATTGAATAATCAAATGATTATGATGATGAAGAACACCATAAGAAATTATGTCAAGAATGCCAAATCAAATCTCACTATATCTTGACAATACATATCAAATAAGGCTTAAAGTTTAAGAAAAATTTAAACATAGCCTTATTGAAATATGTATATATCCTATCATGTAAAATTTAATGTCATTTGGATATCATTTGATGATACACTAATGATAATTTTAATAATACACATCATCAAAAATTTTACATATTTCTACAAATTGGGGCTTATTTTTAGTGCTTGACTAAATCCTGTATTATATGTAAACTTTAGTACTTATCCGATTATTTTGGGTTTCTTTCACGACATTACTTCTGATCTTTAATTCAAACTTAGTTAAGTTATTCTAAAGGTACTTTTAATTAATAAAGTGATTGAATAGTTAGATTTAAAAAAGAGCATAATTATATATCAAGTGTTGGCTTGGATCCAATCTTAGAGAAAGATATAAGCTGAAAGACTGATCCAATAATTATATACCAAGTGTTGGCTTGGATCCAAAATACCTTCTGAGATCGATTCCACTAGATCACAAGTGTTTTTACAATTGGAGAACCTATCTTAGATTCCAATCAACAAGAGAATCTATATTAGGCTCTAAATATTTTGCAAAGGGCTACACCGCTCTACAAAGGCAAATGTGTCTTGATTGACAACACAATCCAAAGACTAAGATGAACTATTTGACAATACAATGTAGTTTACCAAACTAAATCACTAAAAATCTCTCACGAATAGACAATTAGATAATTAAGCTATCATAAACACTCTCTAATTTGAATGCTGGAAGGAGAAGGCTTTGATGTTCTTTCTGGTGCATAATTGAGTGCTTGTAAATTTGGGGGATACTTTATTGATTTTGCTGGAACGTAGGTCCCAAGTTTATATAAGCATAACACTTCTCGGAGTCTTGAAATCTTGAACTTGGAGGCTTTTGTTACATAAACTCTCAACTCGTTACAGAATCCGTTGTAACAAGTTGGCATCTTTTCTTTTTTTGCCCCTGACTGCATCTTTGGCTGACTTATGTGTCCTTCTTGATAGGAACCCTTTATGATGGGTGAGGAACTCGTTGTGATGGGTTGGAACCCATTTTAATGGGTCTAGATTGCGTTACAGTAATGCATGACTCCGCCGAACACCTCTTTTGTACTGTCTTCTGGCTCTTCTCCTCTTCAATCCGTTATAACGCCATGAGAACCCATTGTGAAGGATTGAGAATCCGTTGTGAAGGGTTGGGAACCCGTTGTGATGGGTTGCCTTGCGTTACAGTAACGCAAGGCTCTGTCTTGCTCTGTTTTGCTTGCTTTTGATGTCTAATTGATCGTATTGACTTGTACATGCATAATTAAGCCTTTTCAACATCAATTTATACCTGTATAAACCTCAACTCACCAAGATTTAATTATGTAAGGTTAGTACTGATTTATTTTGCAAGTTTTCAAACCAAAGAAAGAGTTTAAGTTAACAACTCTGTGCTCTACGGCTATTATCATGCGGTCGATGACAACCTTGATAGAGCATTTACATGCAGTATGGCAAGTACCCTTTACGGCAGGTACGTTTCATAAAACTTTCAGTGCTCTCAAATATTTTTTCATTAAATCAAAATCCATAGTATTGTTGTTTTGTTTACATAAAGGGTTTACCTACGGACGGGCCTAGTGCTCCTTATCCTGAACAACAGATCGACAATTTGGTAACGAACATGCGAGGTTTGCCACGCCTAGACTCATTTGATTAAATGTATGCTTTTTTGTATCTGTGTTAGGGGTCTGTGTTAGTTGTAAACATTGTGATAATTATTTGAATGTTTTGATATGCAGTGGTAATATAATAACATTAAAAAGTGATGAAATTTTATTCATTTAATTTTGATGATGTGTATATAATCAATTGGCTAGTAAATTTGGTTGCAATATAATTAATTGGCTAGCAAATCTGACGGGACTAGCCAACACTTCTAGAGCATGATAAAAAGAAAGAAAATTACATAAGGTGACAAGTATTTGTTATATAACCGTTGCCTTATTAGTTGCTGAAGGGGTCTGATGATGCGCGTGGGGAGGGTTAAGTCAGTTGTTTGACAATTAACCGTTACTTTATATCGAATATTAAATTAGTTATTAATTTAGGGCAAAACTCTTTTGCCAACAGTACTTTATACGATTCAACAACTTCTTGTATATCGACGATTGCATAACCGTTGGTAAATGTGTTTTTAACCTTTGTTATATCTGTTTTTTTGTTGTAATGAGATGGCAAAAAAAAGAAAAAAAGAAATTGTATTATGTATATATATCACTACAGTTATAATACTAGGTTATATGCATTGTATTGTTCTTAATTATGCGGAATCTGAAAATTTTAAACATGCATGATAAGTTACTCATCATTAGTTATTTTCCAGCATAAAAAAGGTAAAATTTACCCCAACTGAACTCATACTTGTTATATATATAAGTATATAAACCAAATGTATATATTCAGGCACATCACATAAACATAATGTAAGTAACTATTAATATTTTTGACATGCAAATCTAGTGACGAGGCTAAGGAGCTTAACCACCTAACACAAGATTTTTATTTCACCTCTCAAACCAAGGGACCTCTTGCATTTATAAACACCTAACATAGAACAATAATGACTGGTCCTTCTCTGAAGAGAACATGATGTGCGATACAAGTTATTATATTATAAATGTCAACGATAATATAATTTGGATAAATTATCCATTAATGGAAGCTATCGTGCTATTAGGAACGATGTATACAAATGTGTAAATTGATACGTACGTACGCGCTATATATATTATAAATTATATTTTGCAATATTCATATTTGCCACGAGTCATGCACTAGTTATATATATTTATAAAATATTATTACAAGGTGAACATATGCTAGCTGGCTAATATTAGATAGTTATACAACAATGTTTATCTTTTCTTTTTAGTAAAGATACGGGTCAAATCTTTAAAATAAAAAATATTTAAAATCTGTCAATTGATTTAAAACTTATCAATTTCCAATAGAAAAATATTTTGTTTTCTTTAATCATAATTGATTAATTTTCCGTTATATATTTGTTAACACTACAACAGAAAAAAGATTTAGCAACACCCATAAAACAATGGTTAAAAGCGATTTTGTAAAACACTGAAACATTATTGGCATAAGTGGAAAAGAATCTCAGATAACCGTTGTTTTTTGTTCATATAAGAGTCAACGATTATTTATATATATGGACAACCGTTGCCGTATCTTTGCATCTTTTTTTCAAAATATCTTAAACAATAGTTATTTATAAAATAATCGTTGGCTTAGCTCAACTCTAAAAATTAAAAGCATCTATTATTCTCTATCTCTCACTTCTCCAGGGACTGCCTCCTTCCTGCCCCTCTCTTCCTTCCTCGTCTTTTCCTCTTCCTTTTGCTGTACTCAGGTGCTCACATCTAACCCTCACCGTCTGGCCGAATCTGCCACTGCCTGGCAGCCTCACTTCCTCCTTCCTCTTCTCCCCTGACACCACCATCTCTCGTGTTTTTCTTCTCTCATCGACGCTGTCAAACTGCTAGGGTTGCTTCTCCTCTTTTCTCTTTTTAAGGTGTTTTTAGCGAAAAATTATTGTTGTTGTTGCTAGATCTGATCTGTTAATGTTGGTAGCAAAATATTGTTAATGTTGCGTGATCTCTGTTAAGGTGATTTTTTTGTAGCGAAATATTGTTGTTGTTGTTGGTTGATCTGATTTGTTAATGTTGGTAGCGAAATATTGTTAAAGTTGCTTGATCTGATCTGTTAAGAATATTGTTGTTGCATGTTGTTAATGTTGGTTATTGTTACTGTTGATATGTTGAGAATAATTGTGATGCATGTCGTTTGCTTGTGTATTGACGATTGGGGTATAGATATATAGATATTATGGGAGTGATGGGGTTAAAAAGACTAATGTGTATCTTGATCCCTACTTATCTGAAACTAGGGACAATTGGTTATTTGATGACTGGAGAAATATGAAGGTGCAATATGCAAGAGAATCCTTTAAGCCCGTGTTGGTGAAGGGAGTGGCCTCACTTGGGGAATCGAATGATCGACTCCGTCATATCATTCATGCCTTTCATCGATGTTGTGTTTTTCTCCTCTTGTCATGCATTTTCCTCTCATCACTTCATTCAGTAAAATCTAAATCCTAAACTGAACTAAGTAATTAGATTGTTGTGTTAATCTGTTGTCTTTAGATTTTAATTGCAAATTAAATAGAAATTAATCAGTAACAAAATAATTACATAGAAGGAGTCGGAAGGTGTTTGTAAAGTTTTCTAGACAAATCGCGCATTTCTTTCATTTGCACTCATTTTTCTGATCAGCTAGAGATAAAACACCAGTGACCCATATACGTTCTATGTACTTTAAAGGGTACTTAAACTATAAAATACATAGAAAAATAAATAAATTAATACAATACTTGATGTAGTTGAAATATGATGAAAATCCAATGGTAGAAATTAAAAGGTCTGATTTCACCCTAAAGAGCTCATGTATTTCACTCAAAATGATAGCTATATATTTAACCTATTTTTCACTTAGATAATAGATTTCTATTAATACGTGGAGGCTTTTGTTCCTTCAAGCCCTTTAGAAAGTACATATTTACTTCGGTACAAGATCATCCTCTCATGTTAGGTTCTTTTCCTTGAAATACTCGCTCTATTTTGTGGCACTATATGTTCCGTCAGAAGAGTGTAATAATTTTTTGGAAAACACCCTAATATGAGATCACGCCTTTTGTATCGTTGTAACTCTTTTGTTTGTAAGGACCTTAAATGAACAAAAGCCTTCATGTATGAAAATGAATCTATTATCTAAGTGAAAAATAGATTAAATAACTTCTTCTTTAGGGTTGAACACATGAGCTCTTGTGGGTGAAACCAGGATTTTTAATAACTATTATTGGATTTTTACCATGCTTCACCTACGTCAAGTATTGGCTAACTTGTTTGTATTTGTGTGAGTTTTGTAGTTTAAGGACCCTTTAAAGTACGTAGAAAACATATGCGTCATTCGTGTTTTCTCTCTTGTTGATCAGAAAATGAGCATAAACGAAACCAACTCTAGATAGCAATGCACGAGTTGTCTAGAAAGCTTCACAAACACTTTGCGATCAATTCTATGTAATTATCTTATTTCTTATTTATGTACTTTTTGTAGCTAGGTACTTCTTCACCAGATCTATGTTCACCATCGGTCTCATGTTTTTTTCCTCTCGTCGATGAATGTTGTCATGTTTTCCTCCTCTCGTCGCGTCGTCTGTCATCTCTTCTTTTAGGAGGTAATTTTTTATTTATTTTGTTAGTTCCTACAATAATTTAATAGTTAGAAAAATACTTGTGTTGTTTGGTAGTTAGAGGGTTTACAAGTTTGATAGTTGGAAATAGTTGAAAATAGTTAAATCAATGCACGACTAATAGGTGAGGCATGACTAAAATATTTTATTATTTTACAATATTTTTGTAGATGAAACACGACTGATATGTGAAAACCCAACCATAGAATGGTTGATTACACCTATCAAGGCACTTGATGAAACTCAAGTGTTTCAACATAAAGAGAGAGATCAGTTTCTCACCTAAAAGAAGAGTATGCTATTTAATCTATTTTTTTGGATATTTTACTGTGCATTATAGAGTACTAATTGTTTGTTATTTGTATTTTTATATTTTTGCAGGGGCTATGTTCATCTTTGAAATCTTGAGAATCCTAGCTTTAGAACTAGCTATAGATAAGTTCTGAGGTTACAGAAGATACGTGTAGAGGAAATAAACAACCAACTTCACAAGCGTGTCTTCTCGAGCAACCTTATATTTTTGAACTAACTAGTGATAAGTTCTTAGGGTTTAGAAATGAGAAGATTTAAGTTCATATGGTTCATGGTTTAGGGTTTATGATTCATTTTCTTTTTAGTATAATCAAGTTGTAATTTGTGACATATTTATAATATATTAATATTTTATTGTGCTATCTATGTTTTACTGTGCTATTTATTTTATATGTGATAATTTTATAAATGATACATTTGCTAGCAAAATCTGAAGCTTACCATTTATAAAACATTTAAAAAAATAGTCACCTAAGGTCACAGTTATTTACTTATAATTGTTGGCTTATCCGCATCTAAAGCAATGGTTAATAGTAATTAAATAATTGTTGTCTTATCCGAATATTTAATTCTTATTTTTTATGTGGTAAAAATACTTTTGTCAACGATTCTTCACACGATTCGACAATCTCTTAGACAATAACGGTTGCATAACCGTTATAAAAGATGTTTTTTAACCGTTGATATATCTGTTTTTTTATTATAGTATAAGTCCATAAGAACATAAGCATAAACTTTTTTCCCCACCTGAACTTTAGGAATTGCATGCTTGAGCAAAGATCATATCTTATTTTCCTTGGGATTTACCTTTATTGGAGCACCGTGGAACAAGTGTTTTTTTTCTTAAAAATAAAAATATAAACAGAGGTCAGTGTTTATGTTTTATGTTTTGAGATAAAAGATGGAAATTAATTTATTCAACAACAACAAAATTCTTAGGTCTAAACAAATTAATTGGTGTAAGATAAAGATGAAACCTAATTTATTGAATTTTATTTCCATATGAATGGATGAATATATATTTAGGCTAACTCACCAAGCCTTTCACAATTAATCTCCTTTCACAATTTTTTAAGTTTATTTATTTATTTATTTATTTGTGAGTGTATGTTGTAATGCTAGAATAAAGATTCCGTTTCCACTGAATTTTCTACGTTGCAAGTCATGGCGACATGTATTAGTGAGTTAATTAATAATTTGTTTCTTTACATGTTTTGGTCTCACATCCTCTGTTTTGACTCTGTCCTTCCATTTTAGTTTTTTTTTTCACATTTCATGGTTTCTAGTGAAAATGTAGCTGAAGTATATTTAATTTAATTTTTATTGTGTTGTAAACTATTTTTATTTCATTTCGGTACAAAACCTCCTTAGCACTTCCAAACGGTTGTCAATTGGCTGGATTCCAATTAATGTCTGGTCTATGTTTAATAAGTAACTCCATATGCATCTGCATAATAATAAAAAAAATTGATGATCAAATTGTGAATTAATGCAGTGAATTTCAAATTTGATTGGGATCACAAAGATGTATTTTTGTAAAATGTTTGATGCTGAAAAATGCATGCAATAAATAATACAGTTGTGATTTGATCACTAAATATATGATTTGTTTGCAACCCCAGGTATATATAGCTGAAGTATGATAACACCTTATTGGAATATGTAGATACATTAAATTTATTTTGCTTTCAATTCTTAAAAAAAATATGATAACACCTTCAAATTTGACAATCACTTTCATATTTATTTTTATTAATAATAATTTCATGTAAAAACAAATAAAATATTTAAAAACAAATTTAATTTCGATGTGTGGTGCAATATTTTCAATGTCAATAGTGTCACCATGTTTACATCACAATATATCATTGTTGGAAACAATTTTTCACTATTCATGCTACAATGAAACCACTGTTTTGGTTTTTTTTATAGAAAAGACATAGATAGTGGCGGTATCGTTTTTTTATACAGAAAAGACATAGATAGTGACAGAGCCACTTAGCTCCTCTAATATTATATAAGGAGGGATCACTTAAATGTACTTAATTTATATTTGATTTGTTATGGTGCTTTTTTCTTTTAATATTTATAATCACAATAGCATTGAATGTCATATTAACTCTCTTGCCTCCTTTCAATCAATGATTCAGATTTCAGAATTGAATAATCAAATGATTATGATGATGAAGAACACCATAAGAAATTATGTCAAGAATGCCAAATCAAATCTCACTATATCTTGACAATACATATCAAATAAGACTTAAAGTTTAAGAAAAATTTAAACATAGCCTTATTGAAATATGTATATATCCTATCATGTAAAATTTAATGTCATTTGGATATCATTTGATGATACACTAATGATAATTTTAATAATACAATAATGTATGAGAACCGACAATAATTATTTAACATGATAATTTTTTTTACTATTGTTAAGACAAAGAAGCTACATCAGAAAAATAGTATTTTCAGTTTCAAAATATAAATTATGAAACAAATTTATTTATTATTGTTTCTTTTGCATAATTCACAATACATGAACACAAATTAATGTAGAATAGCCAACCAAATTCTAAAAGGACTTGAAAATTGTAAAATAAATATTTGAAAGAAACAAAACAGCAAACGTGTTCTTTTCATTTCTTTCCATTATACCTTGATTTGGACATAAAAGTTAGCAATTCCAGGCACATATAGTAAAAAAGATATGATCTGTCTAGAATTCTTTTTTGTCTAATCCTCAAAAAATAAGAATTACATTCACCATTCTAGTTTCAAATATTTGACAACAATAATTATATTTTTCTGCATTCAGCGTTCATACTTGTTTTCTAGACGCAAGCGTTCAGAATTAGAGATCACTCGAGTTTACAAAACAAAAAAAAAATATCAAGTACTTTTGAAATTTGCGTTCACGTTTGAACGCAACGTTTGAACTTGTGTCCAAATGTAGCGTTCACAACATTGCCTTAACACAACATTCAGACATGAATGCAAATTTGAAAATTTCCACTATACTTAACCATTTTGTCATTTGTTTTTTCATCGTGAACGCATGCGTTTAGTCTGAACGCTGAACGCAAAAAAATAGAGTCATAAATGTCAAATTTTTAAATCAGAATCATACACCCAACTCTTAAATTTTTTTTAAGGGTGAAACAAAAAAATTCATCTGTCTAAGTGTCTAACTCTCTATCTTGTATAGCCGACAATATATTAATTGCTGTATTTTTGCATTTATCCTCCAATTAGTACCTATACTTCTGTTTGCTATCTAAGCAACATGTCTCCATCCAATCCATGCCAAATTATTTGTTGCTTGCAACCACAACTTGGTATCAATGTTATTTGTCTTGCATGTTTTCGTTAATTTCACTTCAGGAAATATATATGACATGATTCTGCTCTGATATATATATATTGACCAAAGCGGTCTATATGAATAAATATAATAATTTCTTGGTTTTTAGTTCTTTTATTTTTTCCCCTTTATTTTTGACAAATGTACAGCTAATTCCTCCGTTTAAAGCATATCATTTAAATATCATTAAGAAAAGAAAACCAAAGGAAAATAAAAAAGAATACTTGTTGTAATCATTAATTGCAAAACCAGCGCTCAAGTGTTATGTATTTCGCAATAAAACAGAAAAATTAAGAAATAAGAAATATTGATGGTTGTTACTTCCCATGGACCCCATCTCACAAAAGTGGTCCCAATCATGGTCTCCCAAGATCCATCATAGAAATAGAATTTTTTTGTTTATTTTATTATTATTATTAAGCAAAAACTTGGGTACTCCAATAGAGGTACACTGGATACTTTGACTCATTCTGGATCGTTCAATTCATTGAAATTGGTGAAAAGAGATTCACTTTAACTTTTGTTGTATTTTTCAAAAAATCACTTTTCATCAATCTCGATGAATTAAACAGCCTAGATGGACCAGAGTATTCAGTGTACTCATCTTTTGAAGTACCATGTTGTTATTGATGTTGTTATTGATGTTGTTGTTGATGTTGCTATTGCTATTATTATTATTATTATTATTATTATTATTATTATTATTATTATTATTATTATTATTATTATTATTATTATTGTTGTTGTTGTTATTATTATTTCAGTCATTTATTTATTTTTATAGAGTAGCCCTAATTAGTTGTCTCATTATGGTCCCAACCAACATTGTGCTGTTATGACCCAACCATGCTTTATTCTGTCAAGTGAAAGATGCAAATATACCCACATTTCCTTGAATTAGCAAAGACACTACCCAATGTTTCTCTTTTGTCTTTTTTCTTTTCTTTTTTTGCACTTTGACACTCTCTTTTCATATCACATAATATGAAAGAAGAAAAAGAAAAAGAAACGTAGTTCTAACATTTCAGAACAGTTTATATTAATTAGTTGTATAGGTGTATAGGTGTATGATCAACTTGCTCCAGAAGGCTACAAATGTACAAATAGTGGGGTTATATAATTAGTTCCTTATTTTATGTACACGTACATGCATGCAACTAATGGTTACTTGACAAATGACAAACCCAATCTTTGAAACTACCCTCTTCATTCTCTACTGGTTTTAAAATGTCATGTTCCAACTTAATTGTTTAAGTGAGAACATTGAGGTACTCAATTGCAAAACACAAATTAATTATGGAACATATATATGCATATAGCCATTTGTGTTCTTTCCAGTCCTATAAATATATAGTGGAGGAGATTGGCTTTATTATTATTATTATTATTATTATTATTGTTGTTGTTATTATTATTTCAGTCATTTATTTATTTTTATAGAGTAGCCCTAATTAGTTGTCTCATTATGGTCCCAACCAACATTGTGCTGTTATGACCCAACCATGCTTTATTCTGTCAAGTGAAAGATGCAAATATACCCACATTTCCTTGAATTAGCAAAGACACTACCCAATGTTTCTCTTTTGTCTTTTTTCTTTTCTTTTTTTGCACTTTGACACTCTCTTTTCATATCACATAATATGAAAGAAGAAAAAGAAAAATAAACGTAGTTCTAACATTTCAGAACAGTTTATATTAATTAGTTGTATAGGTGTATAGGTGTATGATCAACTTGCTCCAGAAGGCTACAAATGTACAAATAGTGGGGTTATATAATTAGTTCCTTATTTTATATACACGTACATGCATGCAACTAATGGTTACTTGACAAACCCAATCTTTGAAACTACCCTCTTCATTCTTTACTGGTTTTAAAAATGTCATGCATGTTCCAAATTAATTGTTTAAGTGAGAACATTGAGGTACTCAATTGCAAAACACAAATTAATTATGAAACATATATAGCCATTTGTGTTCTTTCCAGTCCTATAAATATATAGGGGGGGAGATTGGCTTTATCACCTCAAAGTATACACAGATACTAATTTTACAAAAACCTATTGTCTTCTTGCTGTTGAAGAATTTGAAGAAATGGAGAGATGTGCAAGATGGAGAAGCAGGGCACGTGCATGGCTATTCCATTTTTGTAAGGTCAGAGCTTCTTACATAAAAATTATTATGGGGCTTTGTATGGATGGTTATTCATGTGCCCATCTTCTCCACCAAGCACATCTCACTTCAACCAATAATCATGGTGTTGTCAATCTAGATCTCATCTGTTATATTTACAAGGTAAGTTGCTCTTGATATATATCATCATATTTATGTGCATATATATACAACTTGTTGCTTCATTAGATGTACATCTTGCTCTATAATTTATATAGTAATACAGATATATATGCATTATGCCCTTGTACATCAGGTTTTTCTCTTGATCCGTAATTTATATATTATCTTTGCTTGTGAACAATGTTGGTCATGACCTATTTTTTCTTTTAATTTTGTTAGGTCAACAATTTGATCATCTATCGTGAAAAAATAAGTGGTCACACAAACAATAATGCTGATTCAAATCTAATTCTAATAATACTGTACGTCCTGATAATTATATGTATCTAGACATGTCATGCATATGTGTCTATGTGGCTACATTTTAGATTATCATTTCCGTATATGGCTTATATATATACAAGGAAAATCTACCATGCTTGTTCTGCACTCCATTTCACCTACAATCTGACACATGGAGCCGCTTTATGTGGGGTCCACTTTCATAGGTGAAATACAGTGCGAGATCTGGGACACTGTAGAATTAGCCATATCTCCTATCTGGACCCGAATCTGCTGTAGCGCAGTAGCGTGCTACAACAGATGGACTGTTCGGATCGACCGTCAATTTCGCGATCGACCGCCAACGATGAAAATCAGGAAGGCTTTTATATTTTGGCACAAATCTTGATGCAATTAGTGAAAATCGGACGGTCCAGATGCTGCGCTATACCATCCCGCGTAGCACCAGATCTGTTTCCTATCTACTATGTCTCATTGTCGCATTAGTAAATATGCATAGGAAATAGTATGGATATCACAAGCTTTCTATTTTTTTTTAAATTCGTGTAGCATGAATCTAAAAAAAATAAAAGAATTCTCGAATACATAGAATATCGTATGTATATTATATTAGCAATGCTCTATTTTTTATTTTTTTGAGGAAGAATGCTCTAATTTTTATTGAAAATTGGAACTAAAAAACAGGATTCATATATGCATTTTTGAACTTTTTTAACTAAAGAAACTTTTAACTAAAGAATCTCAAAGAAAATAAAAGAATTTTCGAATGCATAGAACATCGTATGCATATTATATTAGCAATGCTCTATTTTTTTGTTGAAAGTTGGGACTAAGAAACATGATTCATATATACATGTTCGAACGTTTTTAACTAAAGAAAATTTGTGTGCGATTTTGGTAATTTTGTTGTATTTAATTGGTTTAAGAATTATTATATGTGGCGTTAGATTTTGTTGTTTAAGTTAAAAAAATTACAGTATTCTGCTTAGTGTAGTGGTAAGACATAAAATTTCTATGAGAAAGTATGAGTTGAAGCTTCAGAGAGTGCTATTTTTAAGGGTTTTTATTCAATTTATTTTCAAATTTGAATTTCTGTGTGTTATAAATCTATAGATAATGAATATAAAAATTGAAAAATGGCTATGTGCTGAAGTATTGTTGTAAATTTTATAATAGGTTTGAGTTATTGTTTATTATAAATGGTTAGAGGGGTTGCATTAATTGGATTGGACACGACTCAGTGCACTAACCTTCAAGTTTTATAACTTGAAGCAGTTCCAAGTCAGATCCGGCCATTTAATTTAAAAAAAAAACAAGATCCTAATCTACCATTTGAGAAAAAATTTAGCCTGTTTTGTCTATTGACATACCTAAATACAAGCAACCTGGTACGGTATTTTTGACTAAAGGAATTATATGAGATTTTTATCTGTTAGTAATTATATATGTTATTAATTTTGATAGAGATATAAACTATAAACGAACTAGGAATTATTAAAACAAGCAACTTTGTATTATATGATATGATGTTCTGGGGACGGATCCATAATTTCTTTCACGGAGAGGTAATATCTATAATTTTGTTTCAGGAGAGGCGAAATGAGACACATTTTAAAAATCAAATTATAAGCATTTTTATATTGACGACTTGTATATATATAAGATATATTTTGCAAAAAAAAATTTGAGAGAGGAGCTGCCTCCGGCTCTTACTAGCTCCGCCCATGTACTAAAGAAACTCTAAAATTAGGTCATTTATGTTTTATTGGCGTGCTTTCACATTATATCAAGTTATTCAGAGAAAACTATGGTGCTTCTAGGAGCACCAAGATTTTTGGTGCTCTTAATTCAAAAGTATCATTAGACATCTTTAAATTTTGATTTATCATGCTTAATAAATTTTGTATATCAAAATATAGCAGGAACCATTTTTTATTTTTAGAGCTTTGTAAGTGATTGTTTTGAATTTTTAAAAGTGACTCCAAAATTAATAATAAAACAATTAAAGTAATATATAAAATTAGGGCATTTTCAAAAAAAATGAAAACAGTATTAAAGAAACTCTAAAAATAGAAAAAATTGTTTCCTACTAGATTCTGATATAAAGAAATTATTGAGCTTGATAAATTGATATTTAAAAGTTGTCTAATGATGTTTTTGAGTAAAGACCACATGAGGTCTTGGTGCTATTAGGAGCATCATAGTTTTACTCAAATATTCAAGACTTTGAATCCCTTCATATATGCATTATTATATGAGTTATGCTATGGTACTTACATAAATATGGAACTCTATTGTCCTTACAATCATATCTCTAATTTCAAAATGCAAATGACCTATCTTCATCGTTCAAAATGTCGTTCATACTAAAATCTACTTAGGAATGAAAAAATCTCAAGAACTTGTGTATTATTTTATGGGATGGGTGAAAAAATTATTAATATAACGATTTACATGCCTCTCAAAATTAATGAAATTTTTGACTATTGAATACAATAATAAAAAATCTAAAAAATGAAAATTTTGATTCCTAAATAAAATTTAGTATGAATAATATTTTCAACGATTCGGATTGATCATTTGCATTTTGAAGTTCGAGATATAGATCATAAGTATGATAAAACTTCGTGCTTACATAAGTATCATATCCTAACTTTTATTGAGTATATTGATAGTTAATACATAAAGCTTTTCTAAATATCGTCTTCTAGTTTATAAGTTTTAAGATGAAAGTTGTTCTAGAATTTGGCGAACTCGAAAAATTTCCATTGTAATAACATTTTGTATCACTTCTATAATCAATTACCAATTATTATTTGAAATATTAATTGATTTATGTTTTTAAAAAACATTTAACGACTCTAAATGATGAGGTGGTCTTTTAAAGGTTTAACGTTAAAACGATATTATACGAAAGTTCAACTAAAAAACGACCAACCATTTTTTTATATATTACTTATTTATTTTAGACCAAATTAGGTGCAAACATGCATACTTTTTGTCATATGTATTACTTTGTGTAACTATGTACTATATAATATATTTAACAATATTATTAACTTTGCTGCTTTTTTCATCATTTAAAAATATACATGATGTAATCTGATATGTTTAATAATTAGGATTTATGATGTATTTTATTTTTGAGAATGTGCTTCAATGTTTGTTTTTATAAGCTCCACTATCTAATTTCATAAGTCGCACCAGCATAACAATATCTCCTGCAAGCATCAATATAATACACAAGGCCATTATACCCAAGCAATCAACATCTCATCATAACACTCGTAACTACCCGACTAAGTTAATCATAAGTGTAGGAACTTGTTCTAAGACATGTGATAGGATTCGTCGGTTGATTGCTTTAGGTTAGACTATATTACTCGGATACTTCAATCTATTGGCCGTACATGTATCGGATACGACTCGGATACGAATTCTCCTTGGATATGATGCGGGTGCGTATCGGATATGCCGCGTGGCGTATCGGATACGAATTCTCCTTTGAATACGAATTGAGTTTTTGAATACGTTTGGGATACGTTTTTGCATACAGATTGGGTTTTTGAGTAATATTAAATAAGAAATTATGTATATTGTATAATATTAATCACACCACATAATTTGTATAAAATTATTTTTGATATAACATGAACTCTTTCGTCAAGAAAGTGTTTAATCAAAGGCTTATATTTTTTTTGTTATTTCATAAGTATCAATATATATTAAAAAAGTTGAATAGAAAAACAAATTTCAAGCATTTTAATATATAATTTGATTTTTTTATTATATATATACCCGCACCTGTATCCGTGATTTTTTAAAATTGTTGTATCGCCGCACACACACTGTATCAGATACGATACTCGAATCCACACTCGTGCAACACATGGTTAGAGTAAATAAAACTATTTTGGAGGTCATATGACTGAACATGTGAATTTTTCTCTTGTAAATTGTAGAAAAAAAATAAGATTTTAACGGTTACCAAATAAAATGAATTTAAACGGTTTAATTCAAGTTAAAATGGTTAAAATATAGAAAAAAGATAAAACTATTTTTCCAAAAATTTAACGTTGAAGATTTTTTTCAAGTTAAAACGAAGTTTTTTAAAAGCTTGACCGATCCTCATCTTTTTTTCATTTCCTACCTTGTTTATTTTCTTTACTACATGTAGGTTATTACTAACATTTTTCCTTGTTTTCTTTACTCTTATCTTCTTCTTTTTTGCCTTTTAGTTCACTTTTCCAATCCTTTATGATCACTTCGATGTTTGGAACTTCTCAAGGATGCGATTATTACGACAGCAATTTCATCTCATTTGCAGAGTAATCTTAATTAGATGCCGAGGTGACAATTATAAGTTCGGATATGTGAATGCAAAACAATTGCTAATGCAGTAATGCTTTTAAAGTGAAGAATTTATTCAAAGTCCACTATAGTTGGTAAATGATATGAAAATTCCATGAATAAAACTTAAAGTAGAAAATTGCCTAACATAATTATAATACTGACAAAAAAGCAATTTTAAAAAAGATTTCGATACTGTGTCTTGGAATTTCATCCTGGATCTACTCGAAGCAAAGGAATTTTCAAGTAGATGAATTAAATGGATAAAAAATATCCTCATTTCCTCTTCGTTATTCGTTAGGGTCAATGGAATTTTCGGTCCGAACTTCTTCCACCAAAGAGGACTTCAACAGGATGACCATCTATCACCTTTATTATTCATCCTGGTTGCAGATACTCTACAATAACTTCTAAACAAGGCAAGCCATAGATTCACATCTATGCCCTCGCTTACCCTAACAGGATATCAATTTGCAGACGACACTCTGATAATATCGGACGCACACCCAAGAAATCTTCGCAGTCTATTGGATATACTACACAAATATGCAAAAATATCAGGACTAACCATTAATCCGGCCAAAAGCACATTCATACCCATAATGTGCCAATCCAGTCACAAGAGGTAATCCAACAGATTTTACAATGTCGTAGACAACATTTCCCTATTAAGTACATAGGGCTACCTCTCACCATTCTAAGTTTACCAAGGATATGTACTTGCCTATTCTTGATACGATACAACAAAAATTAAGTAAATGGAAAGGCAACATCCTATCCAAAAGAGAACGCCATACACTTATCAATATGTGATCAATTCTCTTCCCCTTCATTTCATGCAAGCTTTCCTTCTCCATACGTGGCTCATCGAGCACATCGAGCACATCGAGCGCACAAAACTATGCTTTTTTTTAAAGGGGAAGACATCCTAGCATATGGGGGCTACCATGCGAAATGGTAGTCAATCTGCCTACCAAAGCAGAATGACGGGTTAGAAATTCTAAACCTAAAATACTTCAATATGTCACTACTCTTAAAATGGTTATGGCACATTTATCACCCAAGTGATTCCCCTCCTCTCGACCTTTTTAAGAAATAACTACAACTTACCATCCCTCAACGAGGGGGTCGTCTTAGGAGAAACAAAAAGCCTCCCTTCATTCTTCTTAAGAGATATCGTCACACTTCTTATTATCTTTATAGCCTCAACGCAAACATCTGATAGCAGATTAATTCAATGGTGGTGGACTTCAACGAGACTATTCTCGGTGCGCTCAGCTTACAGTTTCATCATAAATCCAATTTCATTTCTGCAGCATTCTATATATGGAGCATTAAAGCACCACTCAAAGCAAAAAAAAAATCTTTGATTCGTGCTAAAAGGAAAATTACCGACAAAAGATAACCTAATTAGGAGGAGAATGGCACTAGAAGACCTAAGCTGTGCACTATGCCACACGAGAGAATTTGAAACTCAACCTCATTTGTTCCTTCATTGTCCTGCAATACGGAACCTCTGGATCCAATGGTCATCTTCAACACCATGCATCTCAAACATCACTGAGTTCTTGCTATCCAACCGTCCGACTCAGGATGCAAGGCATACTGCCATCTGGGACACTCGGAAGCTAGGAACTTTTTGGTGCATATGGAAGGAAAGGAACCGTAGAATTTTTTCATTCAAAAGACGACTTATGAGTCTTATTAGGATGGAAATCCAGCAAGAAGCCAAGAAGCAATCAACTGGGCCTAAAGGTGCAAACATATTGGATACAGGCATATAATAGTGTTATCTTATCTGTATCTTTAATTATTTTTCGGATACGGATACGAATTCGGATAGTTTCGAATACGGAAACAGATACGAATCAGATAATAAACGGATATAGATGCAAATACGAATAATTAAATGAAATGAGTATAATATAAAAAAATCATTAATATATCATTTTTCAACAATAAAATTAATTTAAATAATTTTATAAAATAAATTTAATGGGATAATTAAAATGTTGCAATGATTATTGTCTTTATAATTCATTTTTCTAATATTATCAATAAATAAAACAATTAAATAATTAATTTAGTTAGCTATAAAGAAAAAAACATAAATACAATGAACTTGGGTCTCCATATTTGGCGGATATCCGAAAATCCGTAAGATTTGAATTCGGATAAATATCCGAATCCGTATCAGGTTCAAAAATCGAAATCATATATGTATTCGGTAAAAAAATATCTTTATCCGAATATCCGAGTATCCGTATCCGTATCCGAATATCCGATATCCGTAATCCGGATCTGAATTCGAATAATCGAATAAATATCCGATCCGATTGCACTCCTAACGGAGCCTCCTTCTGCTGATAGCATTCTCTTACCCTTTTAGAATTTGTAATAGAAGATTCAGTTGTATATAAATAATGTAGTTCAATCTTTTACTTTTTAATAAAATTTCTAAGTGAATCCTGCCTACTTTTTTAAAAAAAATTACTGACAAGAGGATATCCATAAAGAAAATCGCTCGAAGATCACCCGCCACTGGGATAGGGCCACTTCTGCAGAAAATAAAATAAAAAAATGTCAATCTTTTACCAGAAAAAGAAAATATCAACCATGAGAAGAAAAATAAAAAATGTCAACCATGTAGAATTGTTTTCGGAAAATGTAAAAAAAATAAATACAACATCTTCAATGAAAAAATAGTATAGTAAATCCAGTGAAAATTTTCGATTGATAGTTATCAAGCTCCAAAAAATCATCCATCTTTTCCAAATTTAGAAATGCAGGTGATCTCTCAACCTATTGTGGAAATTATGTTCAGAAAAAAAACATGAAAGAAAGAACAGATAAAAATATTTATTTGGTGAATTCGGCACACACCAACCCAGTGTTGGTCGAGATAAAATAAATAAATTATTATTTTTTCTTGCCACAAATTGTGACAATTTAGCCCGCTTTTTACTGATTAGAAGGCCCAAATTATTTGATTTGATTTAATTAGAGTTCGAATAAACTTAAGACAGTAAACGTTACCTGGAAAATTGGCTTGCACAATATCTTTAGAATTTCAATTTACGAATCATGTTATGTTGCACGTTTAAAATTGAAAGCAACTCAGAAACGACTTCAAAACTAGCTTCTCGCTGTATGTACTCGTGCTTCTCTTCGTATTAGCATATAGATTTTTGTAGAGGTGACAGAATCCGACTCGAATTCAGAAATTCGTTCGATCCGATCTGATTTGAATTCTATTTGATTCGATATTTTGATAAAGTCAAACTACCCGAACTCGACCCGACTCGACTCAATACGAGATGATCCGTAACCCGAGACGAAGCGACACATTAGTGACCTGAGCCCGATCCAACCCGAGGCGACTCGTAACCTGAGATGGCGCGACACATGACGACCCTAGCCCGACCCGACCCGACCTGAGACGACCCGTAATCCGAGATGGAGCGACACATGAGGATCCGAACCCGACCCCACCCGACCCGATATAACATGTAAATTAATCTAATCCTATCTTACCCACATCATAATCTAATTTTAATAATAAATTAACCTCAGAAAAAGTCAATATTTACTAACACAATTCAATAATATTGCGATCAGATCTTGTCCGATTGAACTTAAAATCAATGGCGGATGTAGTATTCCGCAGGGGTAGGCACGTGCCTACCCCTGGATTCTAAAATTCGTCATACGCTTAATGATATTCAATACGGTGCCTACCCCTGAATTAATATTGTGCCTACCCCTGCTTCAGACTCATTCAATATTTTCTGGTTCAAACTAAGATCGTCGATCCTCTCTTCGCTCTCTTTGCAAATTGTTATTTTCGACAGACTTAAAGACTCAAGGTGGATCGTCCCTTTCTTCTTCCCCTCTGACCCGAGTCGCAAATCACTATCAGTTCGAAGCCTCGAACCCTAACCCTAAGCGGCTAAGCCCAAACTTGCGAGTCGTGATCGTGCGTGCCTCGTCGAACCTTCGTTGTTGGCGTCTGGCGAGTCTCTCAAATCCTTCCACACTCGAATAATTCAATGTCAAAATAGATGCAAATTTCATAAATTTTCACATGAGATGCAAATTTTCATTCTAAGCTTGTTTCAATTGTTAAATGTATCATAACACTTGGATATATGCTTCAGACATTTAGTTCTTACTACTATACATACTTATATATATAATTCACTTGTTATTATAAAATATTAATGCTAAAAAAATGACAAACAAACAAATTTTATCATTAAAACACTTGTCGATTGAAATATAATAAAAATAACAATATAATAAAAATCAACGAATTTAAGTACTATATGTGAAGTGACATTTGCTCAACTTCATAAATAAGCAAAAGAAATTTTGCTACACAACTTTGTCTATCTAACAAAAAATGTCATTTTGAGTTTTATTTCAATATGATCATATTGGTTCTAGACTTCTAATTCAGTTTATATGAGGTTAATCAATTGATATTATTTTAATTCTTATTGTTTAATTATTAGCTGATATTTTTATTTTGAACCTTGTCAGTCGATGTATTACTATGTCGGTGTGCGAAATATGCTGAATTGAATGAAGGTACACAACACCTTGTAAAAACCATTAGGGTATGTCGGCTCGATTTAATGTCATCGATTTAATTCGATTTTGTAGGTGGTTATTATATTATAGTTATATTTAATTTTCTAATATTTAAGAGAAAATTAGTTCTAAGTCACTATAAAACTTAAAAATTATCAAAATGCTACTCAGAAAAAAATTATCAAAATGCCACTATCAGCACCCGATCTCTATACAAAAAGTGACTGATAGTGATATTTTGACAAAAAAAAATTTCTGAGTGGCATTTTTACAATTTTGAAGTTTTGTAATGGCAAAAAAAACAAATATCCTCTAATAAATCATACTCTTTAATTACTATGATATTCAATATTTTGACGAAATTTATATTTTGTAAGTAAGTAGTGCCTACCCCTGATCATAATCCTGGATCCGCCGCTGCTTAAAATAATACTTGAAAAATGTTGGTGCAACCCGACCTGAACCCCACCCAAAACCCGAAGGTTGTCAATGCAGCCCGACCTGAAACTCGACCAGCTCTTGTCCGACCCGACCTGTCACCCAAAAAAGACGGATGCAACCCAACCCGAAATCCAACTTGACCTCGCCCGACCCGACCCCATCCCGACTATTATTGTAGATAGTCAAACTAACCCGACCCGACCCAAATCTGCCCGACCGACCCGACTTGCCACCTCTAGATTTTTGTTTGCTATTCCGGTTAATTGAGAGATATTAACAAAATGATTTTAATTGAACATTTTCTGAGATCAGTTCAGAAACTGATAAAAAAAAAAGTGTTTTCTTGTTCAATAGTGTTCTTGCTTCTTGAAACAAATATTTGCAACAAGGACGCTGAGCACAGACAGTATGTGCCTATAGCTATTTGAAGCAGGCATGTGTTACTATAGGCTAGAGTTCCACTTAGAACAAGCAATGAATGAATTAGATTCAAAGAAAAAAAGTACAAGCAATGAATCGGCTATATTATAGTCTCACGTGCTTTTTTTATAATTTGTGTAATAGACAAGTCTTTGCTCTTGAATATCTCAATGTGATCTAAATTCTCTCAATGGTCGCCTGTTACTTTTTGAGTTGATAAATATCAGCAGTATTACATCAGGATACAAACATATTTCAAAAGGTGAGAGCAAGTTCTCCTTAATTAATACAATACAAAATCAAGAAATATTTGATACAAAAGGAATACAATATTACAGGATACCATCAGTGTCAACCACAGTACTTCACCAAACAAGGAAGCATATAAGAGGTAAAGGCATATAAATACTGACATTGTTAATAAGCCATGAAAGCACCATCATAAATATATATAAGATTTCCGTTGCGTGATTTTAATATTAGTTTCTCCAATGGTCCTCACACAGGCACGCAATTGTTTCACCAGCAAATCAACTGATTCCCTCTTCGCCTTCATGTTCGCTTCCGTTTCATCATATAACTTCAGTATTGAAGTAAAGAGAAATATAACAACCGCATTAGTGAAGACAATTTAGATTTAGCTCTCAATAAGTAAACCACGGTTCAGATTTCTGGAATGGTGAACCTGAATATTAATTATTAATATTTCACAGCAACCTAAGATGAAGTATCACTACACCAAAAATGAGCTTTTACCACAAATTTATTACAATGATTATTAAATTTGTTGAAATAATACAAATTGTTGCCACGAAAACAAAATTTGTGGTAATATATAATATTTATGCAACAAAAAAATCCGAGGCAATAAAAATACAATTTCAACAAAATATTAGTTATGATAAAAAAGTTCAACAAATTTTATTGTTGAAAAAAACAATTATGCAATGAACGTTTTTGTTGCAATATTATTTAATTTCTTTGCAAAAACATTAATTCAATTTTAATTATTTAGGCCTTAAATACCAATTCAGTTCATAACCCTTAATAAAAAAAATTCGTTGCAATAATTAAATGAGCGGTCAGCTCGTCCGTTTTTTTGTTGGCTCCCCTGACCTCTCCATTTTATTGCAATTGTGATTCGGTCAGTCCCTGACCTCTTCATTTCATTGCAATAGTGGATTCGGTCAGTCCTATCTACTTTCATGCGATCACACCCCTTCGAATCTGAAAATTATATTTCTGTACACTATTGATCTATTTTCACAAGTTTTGGGCTGGAAAGTGGGAATTGATTTATTAATTAATGCTCAGACTACATCTCTATTTTCTCTCCGCCTCCAATTCTCATTTCTTTCAGATTTTCTAGCAGTTCCTCTCTCCTCTCTCCTCTCTCTTTCGGAGTCACCTTCTCTCGTCGGAGCTCTCCCTCGTCGGAGCTCTTCCTCATCGGAGCTCTCCCTCATCGAGTTTTCCTTTTAGACACAAGAGATGTCGCTAGTCGTCCTACCTATGATCAGATCGACGATCTAACCTATGATCAGATCGAGATCTAACCTATGATCAGATCGACGATCCAAGCTAGCAATCATCTCTCAACAACAAGCAACAAGGTTATTTTTTATTTTCTCTCTCACACCCTCTCTCTGATTGTCTTTTCATAGATCAGTTTGTAGATTTTAGAGTTACCTTCTCATATTCACATGAGAATTAGTTTAGTAGTTGCTTTTAATGTGTCAGGTGCATGTAAATTTCTGATATGATTAATAAACTTACAAAGTCATTCTTGATGCTTTTACCTCTTCAGTTTGTTTATGCACTATATAAGGTTCATACGGTTTTAACAATTCATATATTTTGTTTTTTAAAGTAACAGTACGTATGTTAGTAACTTAGTAAGTGTTGAAATTAGCATTCATCTCATAAGCAAATAAGATGTTGTAATTCTTTACATATTTTTAATACAAACATTTTGATAATTTGAAATCTGATTTGGAAGTGGAACTAGATGGTAATTCTTCATATTTTGTTCAGACCAGCTCTATTTTGGAAGTTTGGATATCTCCAGTGATTTGAAATCTGGTGCGAACTCACTTGTGCTGAAATCTTGTTGAGTTATAGATAATTTTTTTACGGTGTATGGAGTTTCTGATCATTAATTTCAGATCTGAGCTAATTCGAATTTCAAACCAGTCAAATGTCTGAATTGGCATATTCAGTATCTGTTGGACTATAGCAGGTTGTGACTAATAAAATTTTCCCTTTGAAATTTTATATTTTGTAATAAGGCAAGCAGGACATAGCTATAAGTGTTTCAAGTTCACTGTTTGCACTTCTTCAAAACTTGCTCGTCAGATTACAACGGGTCTCGCTTATCTGATGAATCTTCCCCTTCGACTTGGCGTCAAACTCACCTGAGTCTTATCTAAAGATGAATTTTCTCAAAGGTAAAACTTCTCAACCATGTCAAGAATATCAGGTATTTGCTGTACCACTATGAGATAGTCTATTTCATAAGGAGCTAGGTTTTTGCTGCCTAATTTTTGGGAATAATCTAATTAATCTGTTTGGACAGTAAAATATTAACCAATACAGTCTATTTCGGAATCATCATTTAATGATTTAATGGCAACAAGCTGGGACCATATACCTGATTCAGTTATATCAAAGGCCAAAAAGGTTGCCTCTAAGGAGACCACAGATATAGTTAGCTAAAATCACCTGAAAGCCCTCTTTGCTGCAACTGAAGCATGTGAGGAATTTAGTGGTACGCTGGTTTCTCTTAGGATGGCCCTTGATGACCTCATCGACATCACTAGCGAGGTGAGTCCTGAACTTATGTCTAAATTCATTTGATATGTAGGTTTTGGTTTGTTTTGAAGTTTCAGTTTTGAATGTCATTTTGGATGAAATTGCCCCTTTCTATATATTGAATTGTTTAGGTGGATCCTCTTGTTGGCATTTGTTTTGTTTTGTTATATTTTTTTTTCTTGGACTCAACATGACTTGTCATATTAAAATTCAGACTGGAAATGAGTTTGCCCATTGAAATGTACATCAATGTATTTTGTCTCATTTGATGTGCTTTGATCATACCTCAATAGAACTAGGACTTTGATTGCACAACAACATGGGTCCTATCTCGTTTTGATAAAGTAGGGTATTGTATTGTTAGTCTGGTTCAGTTTTGATTTTCTTTGTTGCACGCAATGTGATATGTTGAGCTGGGGTGTTTAGCGAATGGATCATCCATTTTTTTATGCTAACTTCCTCAAGGTTATATTTCTTATAAATTTTGTAAGATATTTTTTATCTGAGCTTTTGTTTCACTTTTATTGACATTGCATTTTGTTATATAGGTTGCTTCAAGTGCTATTGCTAAAAGTGCAAGGTTGATTCGAGAAATGTTTAACTATGTTAGGGATCATCAGGTAAAGTTTCTTTATTATCTCTAGAGTACATGGTCCAAAAAAGTCGATAACATAATATAGGCCTTCATTGGCACTGTCGTATTATTTTTCAGGTCATTAATGAGTTTTTTTGTGACCCATCTTTTAATTTCTTTGTCATTTTTCTAATTTTTTTGTTTTCTCTTTTAGTAAACAATAGAGGCCTAATAATCACTCAACATTACTCCTTTCGTAACAAACAGAGGCAATATTAAAAAATAGAGAAATATGGAACGGTATGCCTTTAGAGCTGATGCCTAGTTTGCGTTGTTTGTTGATGGATTTGATGCTTAATATCTTTGTCACTGTCTAAATTTTTGTGTATTTTTTCTTTTTATTTGATAAATGTAGGTATGGATTTGATGCTTCGAAAGGAGACACATTGGAAATTTTTTGTTTTAATTTTTTGGTAAATAAATAGAGATATTGTTCATGTGAAGTTGATAATGTGAAAGTTGATATTCTCATGAGAAATAATTATTTTTCTATTGATTTGTATTTTATTCTTTAGATATGATATTGTGAAATTCATTTTTTTTTTTGGAATTTTTTATATATATTGCAACGATTTTTTGTGTGGTGATTATAATTAATTTCAACAAATGAAATTGTGGTGGAATGATCTATCGCAACAAATGCGATTGTGGTAGTAACATCACTTATTACTACGAATAATAGTGTAGTCATAAATTATTGCAACAAAGTTAGTTGTTATAACACAAATCTATTACGTCCAAATGAATTGATGTAATAAAGTTATGAGCAACAAAACAAATTTCGTTGCAATAACTTATTGCTACGCCACTTATTTCAACGATTTCGTAACGATTTAATTTCATTATGTTAGAGATTTGATGCAACAATTGTGGTCTTTTGACAATGAATAATTTCGTTGTAATAAGCAAAATTTGGTGTAGTGTATCATTACAGGAAATTGAGCTTTAGTGCAAAGAGAATAGACATATCCTTTTTGAAACCAAAACTGCTTAGCGGACAAGTATATATAATCTATGATGCAGAGCTTTTCACCCTGACAGCTGTCCGCATATATATATATATATATATATAGAGAGAGAGAGAACCCATATGCAGTGGTTTTTGTCAACTTCAATCGCACCATCAATCGAGTCACCATCTATAACAACTGTCTGAAGGTATTCCTTAAGGAATAATGCACCTCGAGCTATCTCTCCCTGATTAGTTCCGCGCTTCATTTCATAAGGCAGACAAAAATTATTAACATACAGTATGGCTTGTTCATAAACTAGTGAATAATATATCTAAAATTAAGTAACAAAACCAGCACATTTCGTACTAAATGTACTAGAGATGATGATATTAAATATACATATCACAATATTGGGACTATGTATATATGATCTGATGATAGTTTGTACACTACATCAATCAGTTCAAATTTGGTTATTAAACAGTGTAGTTTGTAATCAGTTCAAATGTACTAGAGATAGCAAAGGACATTAACCTATGGTCTGCTAATTGTTAAAAGGGGGAGGTTCCCATTAGTTAACATGCTGACTATGTAGGTTCGGAGAGAACCCACTGTAAATATTGTAATAAACTTTTGTTATTTTAATAATATTAAGAGGCTTGACCTCTTTCTTCAACAAAAAAAAAATAGTTAATGAAATTATATATTTTTTATGTTTAATTTGTCATACCATGATTATTGCTGAATGAAATTTGATGCATGATCGAACTTCAAATTATTTAATTTGCTTTCCATATGGACACAATGTGGGATTTACAGTGTCTGAATATTTTCTTTTGTTTATGATTAATTCTTTATTGCTTTGAGAAAACAAATTCAGATAACATGCAAATTGTACTACATTACGCAGATGAGAAAAATATGCCAAGGTTGAACAGATGAGAGAGATTACCCAGAGGTGGGATAATTTAAGCATTTGAAGATTTGGGGAATGCTCGAGGAATGCAGCCACCAAATCAAAGTCATTAACCATGCACCACTCCCCTAGCACCAATGTCTTCAAGTTGATGAAGGTCGGGAAATTAAATAATTCCTTTTCCAAGTTTTCCTTCATTGCGTGAAAATGCGACAAAATTGTAAGATGGAAAAAAAGTATTAATCCATCAGCTTGTTTACTTAATTTGAAAGATTGATCAAATAATAATGAACAATAGAGCTAAAAGAGGAGAATACCTTCATGACATCACCACTAAGTTTAAGGTCTAGAGTGGTAGCATTAGCAAGGGCACTGATATTTTTCAGATAACCTGTGAATTTGGAAGGTCTATACACATCCGATCCATAAATGTGAACCTGTGCATCAACTAACGACCTCAGGTTTTTCAGAAATATTCGCGCACTCTTATGAGACCGAATGTCCAAATAAATAAGAGATGGAGCATCGATCTCAACGTCAACCCATCGGTCACAATATAATAATAGATCAAAATGCTTAAGCAGGCTCGATGAAATTTGCAAGGTCGATTCCAACCTACAAGAACTTAACACTACTTTTTCGAGCAAACAGGACCCTGAGCAAAGCTTTTCAAAAAAACCATTTACCACATAAATTGCCCCACTTAGTATGAGTTTCTTCAGAGAAGGAAGATATACTTGCTCAGGCAACCTAACACTAGTAAAATCACTGCAAAACCCTAGTTCCACTTCTTCTAGAGAAGCACAACTGAAAAGGGAAGTTGGGATCTCATAGTTATAATTATAATCTTCTAGATATGTATCAAGACGAAGCACTCGAGGTTTACAATTCACTACAATATGATCAACCCATTCCATGACAGGGTGATCAAAGGACATTTCTTTGCAAAACTCCAGCTCAAATTTATCAACAGGTGTCGTCCCTCGGTTCCGTAGGACGCCATTAACGAATTCGTTAAATTTTGCATTACAAACCTCGCTCAACTGATCCTCATATGGAAACTCACTAGAATAAAATTTCAAACATGGCAAAGAAGTCCATATATTATTCCACCTTTTGGACAACATGAAAGTGGGTGCAGCCTCTTTGGTACTCAGCAAAGACAGTATGCGAATTAGAACGTCAATTGGCAGGTCGCTGATGCGGTCAACCGAACAAAGCGCATCTTCCATTTCAGGCCTTTCAATGTTGCTATCTTGTGCCTATTATCGTGCTCAAAACCAAGAAAACAGGTCATTTGTAAATCTTCTCAAGTTCTCATATAAACATCTTTACTAATTTGAACTTAATAAATTGTGAATAATTAGTAAGTGATAACATGCTATCTCTCATTATTCCTCTTTACAATACAATCAAAGTCTAATTAAAAAAGGTAGAAGATCTAAAGGACTGGACCACTTAAATAAACCAATATTCTCAATTGACAAATTAAATGATGTTTTTTAACAAATAAAAAATCCTAGGAAATTCATGCATGCATATATGCACAAATCTTGAACTTGACCATCATAATTAACAATTATCAAATAACTACAACGAGCAATTAAACCTATTATGCTAGAAAATTGGTATCAATGAAGAAAAAATTTAGTTTATCGATCGATCATTAATTTCAAATTTCAAACATAGCAAAAAAGTTCATATATTATTCCATCTTTTGGACAACATGAAAGTGGGTGCAGACTCTTTGGTACTAAGCAACGACAGTATGTGAACTAGAACCTCATCCGGCAGGTCACTAATGCGGTCAACCGAGCAAAGCACATCTCCCATTTCCGGCTTTTCAATGTTGCTATCTTCAGATTCTTGTGTTTATTATTGTCTCAAAACCAAGAAAAGAAGTCACTTATAAATCTTCTCATATAGACATCTTTACTATTTGAACTTAATAAATTGTGAATAATTAATAAGTGATAACATGCTCTCTAATTGTGAATAATCAATCGCGATAGAGAGAAAGAGAGAGAGATTTCAGTAATATCTGGGGTGAACAATAATTGGGGATCGGCACATGATACCTACAATATTGAACTCCTCGTCGAAACTATCTTCAGGCTTCATCTTTACAGCTTTCCATTTTGTGCACAAATAATCCTTGATCGCATTGAGTGATTCATTAATGAAATTTGGAACCTTCACCTCCATTTTTTTCCTGAGAAGAAACTATCGTCAGGCTTGTACCAGGACAATGTATTCACTCTGAGAAAATCAAATTCGAGAGAGAGAGAGAGAGGGGGGGAGGGGAGAGATAGAGAGAGAAGCGGAGGTATGGGGTTCATTTTATCTAGTGATTCTCTTGGCAGCTTCTGCCAAATTTCAAAAAAAAAATTTATCTAGTGATGTACTGATGTGTGGGTAGGCAGTGGGATTTGCATAGGTTACTTGGTGCAAGAGAGAACTTCTAATTGAAAATTTACACATTTGTTTTATTAAAGTTATAACTTTTGATTTTAGAACGTGGGGGTCTGATGTGGCGATGTGCAATGTCTACGGGTTTCCATAAAAAAAATAAAAAGATGTGCAATGTTGGGTCCGTATATGCTGTTCTATATGGCAAGACCACGGCTCTGCAATTAAGATCTGAGCCGTTAATCCAAAACAATCGGTTTGAATATAACTATTAAAGAAATCTGACCCATTCATTTCATTCTAAACGAATTAGATGGAGAAAAAAAGCGGAATATATCTAATGTATAATGTATCTATTTTTTTCTCTAATATTTTTCTTTACTCTGTCTTTTTTCTTTTTCTTTCTCACTTCACTTTTTCCGATCCTTTATCACTTCGCCTTTTGGAACTTCCCAATAAAAAGATTATTACTATAACACTTTCATCTCATTTTCAAAGTAATCATAGATGCATAGGTGATTAATATAAGTTCGGATATGTGAATGCAAAACTTGCTAACGTAGTAATGCTTTTAATTGAAATTAACAATTTATTCAAAGTCCCACTATAGTTGGAAAATGATATGAAAATTGCATGAAAACAAAATTGAAATAGAAATTTACCTAACACAATTAAAATTGGATAATATAGACAAACAGAGATTTATTAAGAAATAATTACTGAAGATTTTGATGTGGTGAAAATTGAAACGCTAAAAATCATCAGGGATGACCTGCTACTGAGAGACGACGGCATTTGCAAAATGTCAATCTTTTAGCAGAAAAGAAAAATATCAAGCATGTAAATGAAAAAATGTCGACCATGTAGATTTTTTAAAACTAAAAAGAATGCAAACTTGTTGAAAAGTAATAAAAAAGTAAAAAGAAAAAGCTTAACGGTCATTAGACCATCGGAGCTTTTGACCGTTGGGCTTAATTGACCGCTGGAGCTAGTTAAGCCCATTGTTCTAACGGCTAATAGATGTGCCTGTAAATATGCACATATTTGTAAATGTAAAATACAACAAGAAATACAATGCAATATTACTCTCTCCATTCTCTTCTCAAATTATAATTTTCAACATGATATCAGAGCAAGTTGTTGCTTGATTCAGAAAAGCTTCCGCAAAATCAATGACTAAGGCCTCTTCTTCCAAAATCACCGCTGTCCAAGTCAAAGAGAAAGAAAAACTCACTTGGACACAAGTGGTGGCTATGTCCGGCAACAAAGCCAACGATAAAAATCGAGCTTGTGCAAAAGCCTCAACTCTTAACAGCAGTCTTCAAGATCATCCTCCCGTTACAAAAATCTTGAACCTTAATGATGGAAATAAGAAAAAAAGGAAAGAAGGTCAGGCGTCCACTCGGTGCAATCATTGCAAACGACAAGGTCAAACGAGGGTCAGCTGTTGGATTCTCAATCCTTTTCTTCAGCCATTTCAAAAACGGGAAGGCAGAGGCGCTGCTAAGAGGGATCCAAAAAAGGGGGAGCAAAAAGATGTTCCAATCGATTATAAAGGTTCAGATTTAATACATTTTTGTGGGCTTGGTAAAACTCACACTTTTAATATTTTCTTATCTAATTCAGAAAAAAGAAAGGGAGAAAACAAATGTACCAATTTAGGCTCAAGATGACCAACTTTACAAATAAAAATGACCATGATAAATGGATACTTGATTCTGGTGCAACATACCATATGACCAGTAACAAAAATATACTAGATAATTACCGGTCATTAAATGACATTAATTTTGTGACTGTTGCTAATGGTGAGAAAATGAAAATTAAAGGAATTAGTGAAATTGAATTATTTTCAAGAAAAATAAAAAATGAATTGCATGTAGGAAATTGTTTTTGCAATCTTTTGTCTATAGGAAAAATTACAAGTGAGTTGAATTGTGAAGCTATTTTTTCATCTAAAAATATAATTTTTCAAGAATCAATAACCAAACAAATTATTGGTGAAGATTCTTTTGAAAACGGCCTTTATGTTTTTAATTATCAAAAAATGAATTTTCATATTAAAAAAGATGACTTCAGCAATTTGTGGCGTAGAAGAATTGGACATCCATCTAATAATGTTCTTCAGAAATTATTTCCAACTCTAAATTATGAATCAAATTCATGTGATGCATGTATTTTTTTTCTAAACAAACGAGATTACCATTTCCCTCATCAACAACACAATAAAAAAACCATTTGAACTTGTTCATTCCGATGTTTGGGACCGGCACCCTTAACTTCATATAATGAATTTAATTATTTTGTCTTATTTATAGATGATTTCTCAAAAACTACTTGCATGTATTTGTTAAAATCAAATTTCGAAGTATTTTCATAATTTCAAGAATTTTGCAACAAAATTGAAAATCAATATAGCACAAAAATTAAGATTTTTAGATCCTATAAGGGTACATAATATATTAAAAATAATTTCACCGAATTTCTAAAACAAAAAGGAATCATCCATCAAACCACATGTGTTTATACCCCTCAACAAAATGGAATTTTCGAAAGAAAAAATAGACACATATTAGAAGTAGCTATATCTCTTTTATTTAATAATAATATTCCAAAACGATTTTGGTCAGAAGCGGTTCTTACCGCTACATACTTAATAAATAGACTACCTAGCTCCATTCTTAATTACCAAAGCCTCTTGGAAATTTTGTACAAAAGAAAATTGATTATAAATCACTTAAGAGTATTCGGGTGCACATGTTTTATTCACACACAAAGAATTGATAAGTTGGACAAAACCGCTATAAAAACTATATTTCTTGGATATTCTTCAAGCAAGAAGGGTTATAAATGTTATGATCTGATTAATAAAAAATTCTATGATTCTCGAGATGTAACATTTCGAGAAAATGAACCCTTTTACCAAAAGACTTGTTCTAACAATGCTGAGACCAATAAACCAGAACAAATTTTTTCTATGTCTCCAATTGTGTATGAATTAGATATACCAAGAAGAGATGAAGATACAAATGTGCAAGAAGAAATCGAAAATTCAAATCAAGAAGACACAAGTAAGCGGGAGAATGACAACACGTCCCAAACCTCTCTTGAAACCGAAGAAGAAGGAGGGGAGGAAGAAAGTAGCGATGTTGGAGGAGAAGTCTCATTGAGAAGATCAACTCGTCCATCAAAGCCGTCTACAAGGTTACGAGATTTCGTAACCTACAAGGTTCAATATCCCATCCAAAATTATGTTTCATACGATAAAATAAGCAATAACTATCGCACTTTCTTAAGTGCAGTAACCAAAAATGAAGAACCAAAAAAATTTGACGAAGCAAAAAAGAATCAAACTTGGACTAAGGCCATGAAAGAAGAATTATGTGCCGTAGAAAAAAATGATACTTGGACAATTGTTCAATTGCCCAAAGAAAAAAAATTCGTTGGTTGCAAATGGGTTTATAAAATAAAATACAATAGTGATGGTACCATTGAACGATATAAGACAAGGTTAGTTGCCAAAGGTTATACCCAAACATACGGTATTGATTACCAAGAAATCTTTGCATCGGTTGCAAAGATGAACACCATACGAATTTTATTATTCGTAGCAATAAATAATGATTGGAGCCTATATCAAATGGATGTAAAAAATACTTTTCTTCAAGGGACACTTGAAGAAAAGGTGTATATGTCCCTACCACCGGGTCATAAAAGGAAATATGATACTAATTTAGATTGTAAGTTAAAGAAAGCTATTTATGGCCTCAAACACAACTTCCAAATGTAACATACATGTCCATTAATATAACATACAAATCCATAAATAAAACATACAAGTCCATAAATAAGACTTTTTAAGACGCATGACGCATGCCGCATGCCGCATGACGCATGACGCATGACGCATGACGCATGCCGCATGCCGCATGACGCATGACTCATGACGCATGACGCATGCCGCATGCCGCATGACGCAAGACGCATGGGACTTGCACCGTCATGCGTCATGAGTCTTGCGTCATGCGTCATGCGTCATGCATCGTGGGCCATGCGTCATGTGTCATGCGTCATGCATTGTGGGCCATGCGTCATGTGCGTCATGAGTCTTGTGTCATGCGTCATGGGTCATGCGTCGTCCGTCATGCGTCATGGGAGATGTGTCATGCGTTATGGGCCATGCGTCATCGGTCATAAGTAATGCGTCATGCGTCATGCGTTATGCATCATGCGTCATGGGCCATACGCAAGAAGCATGAGACATGACGCATGACGCATGACCCAAGACGCATGACGCATGACACGTGACCCATGACGCATGACGCGTGACCCTTGACGCATGATGCATGACCCATGACGCATGATGCATGATGCAAGACCCAAGACGCATGACGCGTGGCCCATGACCCATGACCCATGATGCATGACGCAAGACTCATGACGCATGATGCAAGATGCATGACGCATGGCCCATGACACATGACGCATGACGCATGACCCATGATGCATGACGTGACCCATGATGCATGACACATGATGCAAGACTCATGATGCATGGCGCATGGCCCATGACGTCATGACGCATGACGAAGGAATTAATGTTTATGTTTTTATGAATGTTCATTTGTCGACATGTTTTATTAATGTTTATGTATTGTCTAAAAAACACAAGTCTAAACATAACGTCCAAAAAACACAAATAATCCCAAAAAACACAACCTCCAAATGTAACATACATGTCCATAAATATAACATACAACTCCACAAATAAAACATACAAGTCCATACATATAAAACCTACAATCTAGATAAAATTGCTAGGAGTGAACATCTTCTTCTTTCGCTTCTTTCGCAAACCTTTCCCTTTAGGTGATGTGTTGGGCGCATCAGGAGTCTCCTCTCGGTCCTCACCCCAGTCACTCTCCGAATGAACGGGGCCTTGCAATGGACTAGAATGTTGTTGTGCAACAACAGGAGTCCCCTTGGGACTGCATCAAGCCCCTAGTAAAAGCCGATTAATCTATTGAACATCCATCTAATTTTACAAAAAAAATTTAAACAACAAAGAGGTATGTATGTACTTGCGATGTCATCTATGTTTGTTGGTAGTCCGGCCTCCGTCAGGACCTGCTCAAACTAATGCAGTATATCGGCATCCAAAGCATCATCGCGATGGCTCTTAAGAAGAATCTTGCAGATACTCTTGGAACCGTGCTTGTACAAATTCTAGACGAGGTACTTCATTCTCTACATTCCTCGTGTCCCCTAAACAAGAAATAACGAATGTAAACATAAGGAAAAATGTGTTAAGTAAGATATGAAATGAAGTTAGAATCATACCATTCGCTTTAACCTAAATCCGCCCGGAACATATTCAAGCGCCTCAACAAAATCTCTTAGAGGTGGCAACGACCCGTCGAGCCCTGCCTCCACGTGTCAATTAATCAAGAATAAGAGAAATAATATTTACCTATCCAAGAATAATATAAAGTTTAAGCGTTAAGTACGGGAAATATTAGTTACATGTCCACGAATGAAGACCGTGTATAATCCATCTTGTTGAAACCACCTACGATAGTCCAAATATGTGGCTCGATCGTAAGATCGGGTCTCGAGAATAATCGTAGGATGGTTCCACATACTCACGTATAATGCATGTCTTACAGACCAATTTGTGCTCGTTTTGGGTCCATGCACTATCTTATCAAGCATGTGCAGCTCCTCCCAGCTATGAGGATACCGAGGGGGAATCGCCTGAAATAACCTGAACTGTCGCATAACTCTCTCTGGATAGTGCCATGAAACTATCTAGAAACAAATCAAAGGAACTCTGGCTAGCCACAATCCCTGGTCCCGCAAAACACAACCTGTCGAAGAAATGAGTAATCCATAAGGTACGACCAATAAAAAAACTTAAGCTCAAATAAATTATATTAAATTTTAATTTACCTGGCGCTAAAGGGAGAAACCTCTGATATGGCTGCCAATGTACATGCTTATCCACCAGTTGTTCGAATTCATACCGGTAATATTGCATGTTGCTATCCGTGGGGTTATTCTCGCACGTTTTGTAATATCTCCACTTCACTGCATATGGTGGCCTCAACTCCTCTTCAGGCCCACCAAATGGCATACGATCAGTCCTAAAACCCGACTGAGTGACATTAAACCATGTCCAGGACCAGTGCTGCAATAACAATAAGGCCCCGTCCATAGTTTTCTTACCAATGATGCTTGCATTCAACAAACTTCTGTAAAGGAAAGCAAGCACGACCGCACCCCAGTTCAGACTCTGTGGCCTATCTACAATTCGTAGAAATCTCAAATACATGATAGGAATACTATCTCCGAATATATCTGGGAAAAGAATTGAGCCAAACAAATCCATAACATAAGCCCGAGTATACCGTGTTATATCTTCGATTGTAGCATTATCATCTAGTTTGTTAAAATGGCAACGCAATAAATGCAAACTGATGCGAAACCCGGACAGTCCTCCTCGATTTCCTTTCAAAAACGCATTACTCATATCAGGCCCCAAACATTCCTCAACCAATCCCATCAAATCATCGTCGCTAGGTTTGACGATAGGAGTCCCGCTAATTTGTAAACCCCACAAACAACTTACATCATGAAGTGTTACCGTATGCTCACTCATAGGCATATGGAAGGTGTGAGTTTTAGGGCGCCAACGCTCAACAATAGCAGTAATGAGTCTACGATCTATGTTACAGTGTTCAATTTGGGTGGCATGGTAAAGACCGAGGTTCCTAAAAAATGGTACACACTGTTGGTCAAAAGGTATATCGAGTTTGTGTACCCGACAATCAAGCACATCCTCTGGCTACATTACATAGGAGTATTTGGAATGATTAATCTAAATTATACCACAAACATAACGTAATAAAATAAAATTAATAATTTTTGTTTACCTAGTCCGATATGAAATAACTCCTTGATATGCAACGTGCACCTTGTAGAAGTGGAGAAATTGGCTGGCGATCAATTTCATTATCGACAACATTTGCCATCTCTACAAAAATAAATTAAGTACATATTTAAATAGAAATATTTGTTTTATTACAACTAAGTTCAAAAACCAAATTTATGCACAAACCTAATCAATTTTTCTAATTTGAACTACATAATTAAAAACGAAAATTATTAAATTATGAAATAAAGGTACAAATTACATGCTATAAATAACTAATTTATTGAAAAAACAGTTAAATTTAGCAAAAAAATTTGAACATGAAAATTTCTTCTCTTTTTCTCTGGTCTGTGAAGGAGGCTGCGAGTTTAGAGTTGTGAGGGGATGCGAGTTTAGGAGAAAGAAGGGGGAGTATGTATAGGCTAAACTCGCTACAGGGGTAGCGAGTTAAGGTAAACTCGCTACTGTTGCCAGCGAGTTTAGGGTTTATTTTTATTTTTTTTTAATTTTGAAAATTCAAAAATAGTGTTAAACTCGTAGCTCTTCTTCTCGCAAGATTTGCATATGATTTTTTCTTATATATTTAATTTTATATATTTTTTTAATTACTTACAAAAATATCGGCCAACCCAGTGTTGCCTTTTCTTTGAAATAAAATAAATAAATTATTACATTTTATTGCCACAAAATATAACACTTTAGCCCGTTTTGTACTGATTAGAAGGCCCAAATTATCTGATTTGATTTGATGTATCATATATGTACATAGGGGCCCAAATTATAGAGTTCGGATCAAACTTAGAAGAGTTAAAGACTATAATTCTATAAACGTTACCTGGAATTGGGCTCGTGCATCTTGGCAATTTATTTATGAATCATCTTATATTGTTATTTATTCGCGCTTCTCTCTTCCTAAAAATAACAGTTTCATCTTGTCAATCTAAGTTTCCTTCTTGTGTTTTACAAAGACAGCGGCTTTCCATCAGACTATCAGAGCTTCCCTGAGTCACCGATTACCTTAGCATAAGACTTAATTTTATGTTGGTACCCAGTTCGTACCAGAATACAGATTTTTGTTTGCTATTCTGGGAATTTGAGAGATACTAACAAAATGATTTTGCACACTTCCTGAAATCAGTTCTAATTTTGATAACAATTAACAATAATAAAGGTCTTCTTGCTCATAGACGTAGTGTTCTTGCTTCTTGAAAATAAATATTTGCAGCAAGGACACTGAGCACATGCAGTATATATGTGCCTCTAGCCATATGCACCAGGTATGTGTTAAGAAACTACAGGCTGAGTTCCACTTAAAACAAGCAATGAATATTATCAATATATCAAAAGGTGGGAGTTCAAGCTCTCCTCAATACAAAACAAACACCGCAAATACTTAAATAGCACAAAAACATCTAGCGATCTAGATAGCATCAGTGTCAACAACCATTTAGTAGTTCACAACAAGGAAGCATATAAGAGACATCGATACTGACATTATAAAGCCATGAATGCATCAATCAGAATCAAACCGATAAGTTACCGGTGCTATGATTTTAATTTCTCCAATGATCCTCACACAGGCACACACTTGTTTAATCAGTAAATCAACTGATTCCTTCTTCGCCTTCTCAGCCGCTTCATCTTCATCGTTTAACTTCAGTATTGATATAAAGGGAAATATAACAACCGCATTAGTGAAGACAATTCACGTTTATTTCTCAAAAAGTACATCATGGTTCAGATTTCTGAAATCGTGCACATGAATATTAATTATTAATACTTCTCAGCAACTTAAGATGAAGTTCCATTACAGGAATTTGAGTTTTGGATCAAAAACTGCTTAGTGGATAAGTATAATCTATGGTGCAGATCTAGAGAGAGAGAGAGAACCCTTACGCCGTGCAGAAAGTCTAAATCAAAGGCAAGATTAACCGATCTAATGTCTATAACAACTGCTTGAAGGTATTCCTTTAGGAATGAAGCACGTTTAGCTATCCCTCCCAGATTGGATCCACCGCACTTCATTTCACAAGGAAGACAAACATTATTAACATACAGTGTGGCTTGATCATAACATAGTGAATAGTAGATCTCAAATTAAGCGATAAGACTAACACATTTCATACTAAATTTACAAGAGATGAATGATATTGTGTACAAGTAGCAATATATATTGATCTGGACTACTGTACGATCTGATGGTAATTTGGTAGACTGGATCAATCAGTTCAAATTTGGTTATTGATCAGTAGTGTAGTTTTATAAGTTGATGAAGATTTATATTTTTAGGTTTGTCATATCATTACTTACTGCTGAATGAAATTTGGTATATGATCAAACATAGAACTAAATTTGCTTGCCATATGGACACAATGTGTGAACAACAATGTTCGAATATTTTCTTTAATTTGATTATAATTTTTTATTATTTTGAGAAAACATATTCAAGATAACAGGAAAATTGTACCAAGTTGAGCAGATGAGAGAAAGGTTACCATGATGTGAAATAATTTCAGCATTTGAAGATTTGGGGAATGGTCAAGGAATACAGCCACCAAATCAAAGTCATTCACCATGCACCACTTCCCTATCACTAATGTCTTCAAGTTGATGAAGGTCGGGAAATTAAATAATTCCTTTTCCAGATTTTCCTTCATCGCGCCAAAATGCAACAAAATTATAATTAAGATGGAAAGATAGTATTAATCCAGCATAACATTACTTAATTTGATATTCAAAGGAAGATTGATCAAATAATTATAACGAACAATTAGATCTGGGAAGGGAGAATACCTTCATGACATGACTAGTAAGTGTAAGATCTAGAGTGGTTGCATTAGCGAGGGCTCTGATATGCTTCAGATAACTTGGAAATCTACTGCCTAAGCACAGTCCGTAACTTTGTACCTGTGCATCAACTACCAACCTCAGGTTTTCCAGAAATATTCTCCCGTTCACATTAGACTGAATGTCTAAATAAATAAGAGACGGAGTGCTGATCTGAACAGGCACAAATTGGTCACAATGTCCAAGAGACAAATGCTTGAGCGAGCATGATGAAATTTGCAAATTTTGTGCAGGCCCCAGCATACAAGAATATAACAGTACTAATGTTTCGAGCAAACATGACCCCGAGAAAAGCTTTTCAAAAAAATCATTATCCAACATTAGCCCACTTAGCTTGAGTTTCTTCAGAGAAGGAAGATATATATTATTTTCAGGCAAAAACAGATCACGATCCTCGCTGAAAAACATCAGTTCCATCTCTTCTAGAGATGCACAAGTTAAAACCGAACTCGGGAGAATAAAGTTATAGTCTTCTACAAATATACTAAGATTAAGCACTCGAGGTCTACAATTCACCGCAATATGATCAACCCATTCCTTGGCGGGGTGAGGTATTTCTTCTCTGCCATAACGGAGCTCAAATTTATCAACGGGTTTGGTACCTCGATGTCGTAGGACACCATTAACGAATTCAACAAATTTTGCATTACAAACCTCACCCAACCGATCCTCTTGTACAAACTCACTAGAATAAAATTTCAAACATGGCAAAGAAGTCCATATATTATTCCACCTTTTGGACAACATGAAAATGGGTGCGGCTTCTTTGGTACTCAGCAACGACAGTATGTGAATTAGAACCTCATTTGGCAGGTCACTAATGCGGTCAACTGAAGAAGGCACATCTAATTCCATCCTTTCTCCTTTCAATGTTGCTCTCTTGAGAACCTTGTGCCTATTATTGTGCTCAAATTGAAGAAACAGACCACATGTAAGTCATCACAGATAAACAACTTTAATAATTAGTTGGTAATAACATGCTATATTGCTATATCTCCAATTATTTCTCATGAATGTAAATTCTAAATAAAAACTAAAGAAAGGTAGAAGATAAGGGCTGGATCAATTAAATAGACCAATATTCCTAATTAACGAATGAAAGAAAGTACAAATACGTACACGTACTTACAAAAATGCAAAAATAAAGCTGCTTAACAACAACAAAAATCTAGGAAATGCATGAACGCACAAAATGTGCTACTTAAGTAGATCGCCATTGTTCTTATCTAATTCAAATATTTCAGAAGACGAGCTTAATTTTGATGAAGAAAACAACGAGTGCACCATTAACTTACCAAACCAGTTACACACCAGGACAATGTATTCACTCTGAGAAAATCAAATTCGAGAGATAGAGAGAGAAGCAGAGGTATGGGGTTCATTTTATCTAGTGATGTGTGGGTAGTGGCAGTGGGGTTCGCATAGGTTACTTAGTGCAAGAGAGAACTTCTAATTGAAAAATTACACAATTGTTTTATTAAAGTTATCCCTTTTGATTTTAGAACGTGGGGGTCCGATGTGCAATGTTGGGTTCGTATATATATGCTGTTCTATATGGCAAGAGCAGTACTCTGCAATTAAGATCTGAGCCGTTAATATAAAACAATCGGTTTGAATATAACTATTAAAGAAATCTGACCCATTCGTTTCATTCTAAACGAATTAGATGGAGAAAAACATAATATATATATCTTTCTTTCTTTTTATCAAAAAAGCACCGGAAAACTTTACTGTTTTGCTTTCTGTAAAGAAAGCTTGATGTACTGATTTCTTCCTAGATAAGCATGCGATGATACTCAACGAAGGTATCTGTGGAACAGTTTTTACATTTTTGTAAAGAATAAAGGGAAAGAGAATTTGTGACGGAGAACTACTAATTTTTTTCTTAGAATCCTCATTTTTTTTTCATTTCTTAATTTGCTTATTTTTTTAGGTACGTACTCTGAATCACTTCGGATCGTTTGATCTTAATTTATAGTGTCAATCTTGATGTATCTAATGATCCGAAGTAACACGAAGTATCTAGTATATTTATTTTTAGTGTACCTAAATTTTTCTCTAACATTTTTCTTTATTTTCTTTACTCTGTCTTTTTCCTTTTTCTTTCTCACTTCACTTTTTCCGATCCTTTATCACTTCGCCTTTTGGAACTTCCCAATAAAAAGATTGTTACTAGAACACTTTCAATAATGTGAATGCAAAACTTGCTAACGTAGTAATGCTTTTAATTAAAACTAGTAAGATGCCCACGCGATGCGGTAAGATAAATAATATCGCAATGTCTTTCATAATAAATGTCTACACGATTCAATAGTAAAAAATAAATTACAAAATATTGAGCATGACATAGTTCCACATTCAATAATGTTCTACTAAAAAGTCTAATGAAAAAAAAGATGAAATGACTACCAGTTAATGCTCATCTTCATCCTCTTTTTTGCTACCACAAATGAAATTCCTTAACAAATGAAAAACCTGTGTGTTGAAAAAATTAGTAAACCATCAAAAAGTTATTTGTTGTCATCGATCATTATGCGTGATGCGTGATGCGACATGCATAATGCAGCATTCATCATGGGTCATCATGCGTCTGGGTTAATGCGTCATGCCTCTTGTGTCATTCGACATGCGCAATACATCATGCGTCGTGCGTAATACGTCATGTGTCTGGGTTCATGCTTCATTCGTCGTGCGTAATGCGTTATATGTCATGGGTCGCCATGCGTCATGGGTCGTCATGCGTAATGCGACATGCATCATGGGGCGTCATGCGTAAGTTAAGATCTTTGCGTCATGCGTCATGCGTCATGCGTCTTGCGTCGTTGTGCATCATGAGTTATGCGGCATGCTGCATGCGACATGCGTCATGGGTCGGTGGTCATGCGGCATGCGTAATGCCGCATCATGCGTCATACGACATGCCGCATGTGTCGCATGACGACGCATGACGCATGACGCATGAAACCATATAGCTAACGCTTGAGACACGACGCATGACACCAGCATGTCGCATTACGCATGACAACCCATGTCGCATGCCGCATCACGCATGACGCATCATGCATCACGCAAGACGCAAGACATGAGACACATCACACATCAAGTTATTATATTTCTTCTTATCATGGGTTGTCATTCGTTTGGGTTCATGCGTCATGGGGCATGCAGCATTCGTAATGCGGCATGTGTCATGGGTCGTCATGCGTCTGGCGTCATCCTCATGCGTAATGCGACATGCGTCACGGGGCGTCATGTGTTAGTTAAGATCGATGTGTCATGCGTCGTGCGTCATGAGTCATGCGTCATGTGTCGTGCGTCGTCAAGCATCATGCATCATGCGTTTTGTGTCGTCGGGCATCATGAGTAATGCGTCATGTGTCATGGGTCGTCATGAGGCATGCGACATGCGTCTTCATGCGTCATGCGTCGTGCATCGTGCGTCGTGTGCCGTCATGCGTCTTACGTCATGCCGCATACGTCGCATGACGCCGCATGCCTCATGACGCATGACGCATGAAACCATACGCCTAACGCCTGAGACACGACGCACGACACACGACACCAGCATGCTGCATTACGCATGACGCATGACGACCCATGTCGCATGCCGCATCACGCATGACGCAAGACGCATGCCGCATGACGCATGACGCATGACGCATGCCGCATGCCGCATGACGCATGCCGCATGCCGCATGACGCATGACGCATGACGTATGTCGCATGATTCATGTCGCATGTCGCATTCCACATTACGCATGATGCATGCCGCATGTCGCATTGGTTATGCCGCATTACGCATGACGCATGATGCACGGCGTATTATGCATCACACATGACGCATGACGCGTGATGCGTGACGACCCATGACGAATGACACATTACTCATGACACATGACGTATTATGCATGACCCATGACGCATGACAACTCATGACGCATGCCGCATTGCCCATGATGCAGGAAGGCCCAAGGCGCATGACGTATTACGACCCTTGATGTATGACGTACGTATAATCTAGTACAATCATTTTACGACCCAAGACGCATTACTCTCTACACAATATGTTTGAAGATTACAAAACTAATGGAGAAGAAGTATATATAATCTAGTACCAATCATATATGTTTGCTTAAATGAGTCCTAAGCTATTACTTGAATATTATATTAACGATCAATGATGGATTGAACAAAACATATAATAACTTTGCCAATTTAACATTTGCAAAGAAGGCTGGAAGAACTGGAAGAAAAAGTTGATAGGTGAGTGCATTATATCCTTGAATTTTCAACAATAGATGTTGTACCCAAAAGGCATCTCTCAACTTTCCATCTTTTCATAAACCATGTATAAGCGTACTGTCAGCATAGGTATCAGTCAAATAACCGATCTTATCAACAAGCGATCGGGCAAACTCAACATGCCCTGCTCTAATTGTCAAAGGGGTCTTATCTTAGAGAGAGGGGGAGGTATGGGGTTCATTTTATCTAGTGATGTGGGTAGTGGCAGTGGGATTCGCATAGGTTACTTAGTGTAAGAGAGAACTTCTAATTGAAAAATTACACAATTGTTTTATTAAAGTTATCCCTTTAGATTTTAGAACGTGGGGGTCCGATGTGCAGTGTCTACGGACTACGGGTTTCCAACTTTCCATAAAAAAAAAATGTGCAATGTTGGGTCCATAAAAACAATCGGTTTGAATATAACTATTAAAGAAATCTGACCCATTAATTTCATTCTAAACGAATTAGATGGAGAAAAGCAGAATATATCTTTCTTTCTTTTTATCAAAAAAAGCACCGGAAAACTTTACTGTTTTGCTTTCTGTAAAGAAAGCTTGATGTACTGATTTCTTCCTAGATAAGAATGCAAAACTTGCTAATGTAGTAATGCTTTTAATTGAAATTAACAATTTATTCAAAGTCCCACTATAGTTGGAAAATAATATGAAAATTGCGTGAAAACAAAATTGAAATCGAAATTTACCTAACACAATTAAATTGTATAATATTGACAAACAGAGAATCATTAAGAAATAATTACCGAAGATTTTGATGTGGTAAAAATTTAAACGCTAAAAATCATCAGGGATGACCGCTACTGAGAGACGACGGCTTTTGCAAAATGTCAATCTTTTAGCGGAAAAGGAAAATATCAAGCATGTAAATGAAAAAATGTCAACCATGTAGAATTTTTTAATTAAAAAAAATGCAAACTCTTCAGTTATAAAAAGTGTAAATTCTAGTGCAAAAACCAGATAAATTTTTTGAACGATAGTCAGCAAGCTACACAAAATTATCCATCTTTTGCAAATCTAGCATGCAGTAATTAATCTCTCAACCAATAGTGGAAATATGTTCAGAAAAAACAGGAAGAAAAAAAGAAAAGATAAAAATATTTGGTGAATTCAGCAATCAGCACACACCAACCCAGTGAGTGTATTGGCAGTATGTACTCACTTCTCTCTTCCTACTTGATATCAATTTCGTCATGTCAATCTGAGTATGAGGCTTAATTATCTGTTAGTACCACTTCGTATCAGCATATAGATTGTTGTTTTCTATTCTGGTAAATTGGGAGATATTAAAAAAATGATTTTGAACACCTTTCTGAAATCAGCTATGAAATTCATAAAAAAAAAGGTTCTTTCTAATAGTGTTCTTGTATCTTGAAAACAAGTATTTGCAACAAGGACACTTAGCACAGACAGTATGTGCCTATAGCTATTTGAAGCAGGCATGTGTTAAGAAACTACAGGCTGGAGTTAGAACAAGCAATGGATCGGCTATTATAGCCTCACCTGTTACTTTTGTGAGTTGATAAATATCATCAATATTACAACACAGAACAAACATATTTCAGAAGGTCGGAGTTCAAGTTCTCCCCTTGCAAAACAAAATCCTGAAATATTATTTGAGATAACTGGATAGCATCAGTATCAAACATAGTGTAATATTCCACCAGCTAGGAAGCATATAAAAGAAAAAGACATAACACTATAACTCCTTGAAAGCATCAACATTAATATTATCAAAATCAAACTGAAAAGATTCTGGTTTTATGATTCTAATTTCTCCAATGGTCCTCACACAGGCATGCAATTGATTCACCAGCAAATCAACTGATTCATTCTTCGCTTTCACAGTCGCTTCATGTTCGTAGTTGAACTACAATTTTGATGCAAAGGGAAATATAATAACCACATTAGTGAAGAAAAATTCAGGTTTATTACATCATGGTTCAGATTTAATTCTGAAATGGTGCACATGAATGTTAATTATTAGTATTTCTCATCAAACTAAGATGGAGTTTCATTACAGGAAATGAGTTTTCGAGCAAAGAATAGACACTATCAGCATCCTTTGTGAAACTAATTCTTGAAGGAACAAAATGTAAAATAGGAAATATAGAAAAATAAAAAAATAGAAATAGTACTGTATAACAGATACTAAAGAGTTCCGTTGGAAGTTTGGTATAAAAGAAGTGTAAGACTGCATAAGAAATATCGAGAAAAAACTCAAACAAAAAGGAAAAGTCTCACAGAAACAATCATCTTATTTTCTCATGGTTAGCAGCCACACAAAATTATCCATGTTTTGCAAATTTAGAAATGCAGGTAATCTCTCAACCTATTATTTTTATAAAAAAAAATACGAAAAAAGGAAAAATAGAAGTATTTGGTGAATTCAGCACACACCAAATCCAGTGGCGGTCTGATAAAATAAATAAATTATTAGCTTTTCTTGACACAAAATGCATGTGACGCTTTAGCCCGCTTTTTACTGATTAGAAGGCCCAAATTATCTGATTTGGTTTATGTACAGAGGGGCCGTATTTAGAGGCTGCATGTAAACATTATCTGTTTTGTTGCACGACGAAATTAAGCATCTCATGTATTACTAAAGGAACTTTCAACACGTTTTCTTCCTGAAAATAAATATTTGCAGCAAGGATACTGAGCACATGCAGTATATATTTGCCTCAAGTCAATGCAGCAGGCATGTGTTAAGAAACTGCAGGCTGAGTTCCACTTAAAACAAGCAATGGATCAGTAATTAAAGCCTCACCTGGTACTGTTGGAGTTGATAAATATTATCAATATATCAAAAGGTGGAAGTTCAAGCTCTCCTTAATACAAAACAAAAACCACAAATACTTAAATAGCACAAAAACATCTAGCGATTTAGATAGCATCATTGTCAACAACCATAGTAGTTCACAACAAGAAAGCATATAAGAGAATGACATATTGATACTGACATTATAAAGCCATGAAAGCATCATCAAAATAAAACCGTTAAGTTACGGTGTTATGATTTTAATTTCTCCAATGATCCTCACACAGGCACAAAGTTTTTTCTTCAGTAAAACAACCGATTCCTTCTTCGCCTTCTTAGCCGGTACATCTTCATCCAATAACTTAAGTATTGAAATAAAGAAAAATGTAACAAGCATATTAGTGAAGACAATTCAGATTTATTTCTCAAATTGTGCACATGAATATTTATTATTAATATTTCTAAGCAACATAAGATTAAGTTCCATTACAGTAATTCGGGGTTTAGAATGAAGAATAGCCACAACTTGTATCCATTGTGAAACGAAACTGCTTAGTGGATAAGTGTAATCGATGATGCAGAGAGAGAGAGAGAGAGAGAGAGAGAGCTTACGAGTAGAGAGGCTAAATCAACCGCACCATTAACAGATCCAGTGTTTATAACAACTGTCTGAAGGTACTCCTTCAGGAATGATTCACCTCTAGCTATCTCTCTCAGATAAGATCCATTTGACTTCATAAGGTAAACAAACATATTATTACCAAACAAAATGGCTTTGATAATAACCTAGTGCATGAATATATATTTTAGATAAAGTGATAAGACTAACACATATCATGCTAATCACAAGAGATAAATGATATTATGTAAAAATACCAGAACAGATTACATATGATCTGATGGTGGTTTGGTACATCACAACCAGTTTAAATTTGTTTAATGAGTGTAGTTTGTTAAGTTGATGAAATTACATTTTCTTTAGGTTTGTCATATCAGTTCATATATTATTTGATCTCCATATGGAAACAATGTGGGATTAACAATGTTTGAATATTTTCTTTTATTTGATTTTTTATAGCTTTGAGTAATCAAATATAAGATAACAGGAAAATTATATCAAATTGAGCAGATGAGATAAATATGGCAAACTGGACAGATGAGAGAAAGATTACCCCGGTGTGGTCCGTGTGTAATAATTTCAGCATTTGAAGATTTGGGGAATGTCCAAGGAATGCAGTAACCAAATCAAAGTCATTAGCAATGCACCACTTCCCTATCATTAATGTCTTCAAGTTGGTGAAGTCCGGAAAATTAGATAGTTCCTTTTCTAAGCTTGCCTTAATTATACCAAAATGCAACAAAATTACAAGATGAAAAGATAATATTAATTCAGCATCATATTTAATTAATTTGACACTGAAAGGAAGATTGATCAAATAATAATTAACAATGGAGTTGATATGATTTAGACAACCTGTAATAATAATGAACAATACCTTCATGACATCACTAGTAAGTGTAAGGTCTAGAGTGGTAGCATTAGCAAGGGCACTGATATGCTTCAGATAACCTGTAGTTTTGCTGAAACTATACATTTCCAGTGCGTAAATTTGAACCCGTGCATTAACTAGCGACCTCTGGTTTTTCAGAAATATTCTCGTGCTCTCATTACACTCAATGTCCAAATAAATAAGAGATGGAGCATTGATCTGAACATCAACCGATTCGTCACAACATCTAAGTGAAAAATGCTTGAGTGTGCTTGATGAAATTTGCAAAGTGGAGCCAAGCACACAAGAAACTAATATTAATGTTTCGAGCAAAGAGGACCCTGAGAAGAGTTTTTCAAGAAATCCATCATCCAACAATACACCACTTAGCGTGAGTTTCTTCAGAGAAGGAAGATATACTTCATCAGGCAAAAAACATGCTTTATCACGCAAAGTAAATTCTTGGAACATTTGCAGAAAATCATCCAACGATACCCCGATGTAAAAACTCAGTTCCATCTCCTCTAGAGTATAGAGATGCACAACAGAAAAAAGTACTTGGGATGCTAAAAATTTGATCTCCTACAGATATATCAAGCCTAAGCACTCGAGGTTTACAATTCACTACAATATGATTCACCCATTCGATGGCATGGTGAGGGATATTTTTTCTCTGCCAGAAAGAAGCTCAAATTTATCAATGGGTGTGGTTCTTCGGTGTCTTAAGACACCATTAACAAATCCAATAAATTTTTCAGTACAAACCTCATCCAACTGATCCTCCCCTACAAAATCCTTAAAATCAAATTTCAAACATGGTAAAGAAGTCCATATATCATCCCAATTTTTAGACAACATGAAAGTGGATGAGGCTTCTTTGGTACTCAGAAACGACAGTATGCGAATCAGAACCTCATTTGGCATGACACTGATTCGGTCAACTGAGGAAAGCTGTACATCTTCCATCTTTTGGCCTTCCAGTGTTTTCCTGAATAAATTCCGAAAAGTGTTTTTCTGAAAAAAGAAAAAAAAATAGAAAGAAACGAGTTGACCATTAACATACAAAACCAGTAACGCACGGCCAGGACAATGTATTCACACTGAGAAATTCAAATTCGAAAGAGAGAGAAGGGAAGGTGTGGGATTCATTTTACCTATAATAATATTGAACTTAGTCGATCGTTAGAATAGCCAGATAGGCTTGTATATATAGTTGTATTCACCTCTGCTGTGAAGAACAATAGAAAGATTATTATTATGAGTGAAGCAGTTTTGGGAATTGGGAAAGACAGATAAAGAAGAGACGCTAATAAATTAAAGAGTTGAGGGAAGTGGAGAAGTCACACAGATATTTCGCATTTCGCCAGCAAAGACAGTTACATTGATTGATTCAACTCTGTGCCTCGGAAAATTTGAAAGCTTTTGGGTTTTGTCTTTTGACGTGTAGGTACTTGTATGTGTATCTACACCTCGGAAATTTGAACTCTTTTTTTGCCTTCTGTCATGTGGATATTCTGTGGCAGATGATCGCTCAGCATCCAGTTTTTTTCTTTATTAATAGAAAGATTTAAGTTCTTTTGTTTTGTATACAGAAAAAGAAAAGTAGACTGAATATTCTATTGCATAGCAAAAAAGAAAGTGTGTACTGTGAATCGTTTTTTCTTTTGAATTTTCAGACAAAAATAATATTTTTATACCGGTCCTTTATAAATTGTTCAATGAGTGCCTCCTCTTCATTTTAAAATAACACTAATTATATAGAATATACGTTCTTTTGAAATTCTAAAAAAAGATGCACACTGTACCTTTCTATGTAATTGAAAATTCAACCTTTTTTCTTTACAAAACATTTAATCCCTTCGTATTAATGAAAAAACTGACATCAGCATCTACGTTAGACATTTTATTATACCATCTAAGTTGAGGTGACAATCGGGCGGGTCGGGTCGAATATTTTGACTTTCGATCGAAAGTCGGGTTACGGATCGGGTCCGGTGAGGTCGGGTAGGATCTCGGATCGTACTGTGTCGAAAAAATCGGATCATGGGTAATGTCGGGCGAGGTCTGATCGAGTCTCAGGTCACAATGTGCTGATAAGTTTCAGGTCATGGGTCTGGTCAGGTCGGGCGAGTTCGGGTCGGATCGGGTCTCGGGTCGTCATGTGTAGATAACTTTCGAGTGACAGGTTGTATCAGGCGAGGTTGGGTCAGGTTTGGGCGAGGTTGTGTCAGGCGAGGTTGGGTCAAGTTGTGTCATGCGAGGTTGGGTCAGGTTTGGGGTCGACAACTATCGGGTCACGGGTCGAGTCGAGTCTCGAGTCGTCGACTACCGACAACTTTCGAGTTACGGGTCGGATCGGGTCTTAGGTCGACGACTACCAAGAACTTTCGAGTAATGGATCTGGTCAGATCTCGGATAATCAAGTGTTAATTTTTTCAGGTGTTGAATCTGATAGAGCGAGATCAATTCCTCATGTATCATTTGAGGTATGTATATGGTTCCGGTCAGGTAGGTCATGTTACATATTCTCAAATGTCCATTCGGATGGTGTTACGAGTCTTCTCAGGTCAGGTCAGATCTGGTTTGTGTCTTCGGGTGTCGCATGGAGCGGGTTGTGGGTCATCTCAACTCGGTTCGGATCGGGTTTTGGATCCATATGTGTCTTTTCGAATGGGTTACGAGTCGAAGCACCTAAATAGCATAACAACCCTGAAATAAAGTGAGAAATAAACTAGAGCAAGAAGAACACTAAGAAACACTAAACATATCTCATGGCGGTATCATCTTCACGTTCCTTGGAACCTCTACCATCGTCTCCATCATCGTCGTCGGTATTGCCCTTCGAGACACTACCCAATCTTTCATTGTCCTAATCTTTGTCATTTTGGACATTCTTTTTCTAATTTTCTTTGGACGTTTCACCAAGGTTTGGACTGAATTCCTCGATACATCTTTTCTTGAGTGCAATATGGTCCTTGTAGAAGGTGTCATAGTGGCCTCTGATGCACTGACACATAGTAGAGTTTTAAGTCGCGTCAAAAACACGAGAAGAGGTAGGGATCGATCGAAATTGACGTGGGATGAAGGTGTAAAAAGGAACTTAAAGGCATGAAATGTATCCATAGAGTTGGCATCCTATAGAAACGCATGCAAGTCAGCTATTCACATTCCAGAACCATGACAGACTAAAAATTAGAAGTAGTAGTATAGTTGTACAACTTTAGTAGAAGATTAATGACGTAGGACGTTAGTCTTAACTTTGATTTGTAAAATAGTCTATTATTATTATTATTATTATTATTATTATTATTATTTATATTCATTCATCTCAGATTGGATTTTATTTCTAATTTACTCCAATTTATTTAAAAATAAAAAGTTGTGTTGTTGTGGTGGTGGTGGTATATGTACATGATTGGGGGTATGTGTTTACAGTTCAGATCAAAATTAGATTCCAAACATTACCTGCAAAAGAAAGGGGCTTGTGCATCTTTAGAAATTATGAAATATGTTGTGTTGCACGTTAAAGCAACTAATGGATAGAGGTGTACAACGAAAGTATCAATGATTTTTTATCTAAATTTCCACCCAATTTGTTATAATCGAGTTAAAAGAATTATTTAGTTAATTCACTCATAACTCAACCAACCTCATCTTTTATATAATAGTTTATACATGTTATACGAGTCATACGAATTGTAATTTCGACTGTGCATAAATAAAAATAATAACAAAAATAAAATAAAATAATAATTTAATATTTGATCACGTATAAATTATATTTAGAGATTAATTAATTTCAGTCTTGAATTCTAAAGATGCAAAGTATGATGACTTTATGTTGTAACTTAAGCAAAGAAAAAAAAATAAATGTGAAATTTTAAATACAAAAAAATGTTGAACATGAGGTTTTATTTTATCACTTTCTTTTAAAAAACAAGTTTGACCAATTATTTTTTTCTTATTCTACAACCATCAATATTAGAATTAGAATTATTATATCTCGCGATGAGCTCTAACAAATGATGCTGCAAATATAAGAAGAGATGAGTAAACAAACTGGTTCGACGTTAGCCAAGTTATCAAAAACAAATTCATGATCCAACTCATAATAACGGGTCGGTTTATCAAAATCGAAATCTGTACCGAAACCGATAATACCTTAACCCGATAAAAAACGAATCGGATCGGACGAGTTATGAATTTTTGTGTACAACCCTGTTGAAGAAATAGAAGTATTTAGGGACTAATAGACCTCAGTAATTAATCATCATAGGTCTAAGAAAGAAAGCATCCAAACCCTTAATGTGAAAGGGGGTTACTAGTCTTTTCATTAGGAACGTTAAAACACTGTATAACGTTAATTGTAGTTACCGAGTAGAAGCCTATAAAAGGACTTCCGATATACCTCTGTAAAACAATAGTGAATGAATAAAAATCATTCTTTCATCACAAATACTTACTCAGAATCTAACATGGTATCAGAGCACTGATCCAAACAAAGCTTCCGCAAAAATTCATACCAGCAAATCACAATGACTGATCCAACAGATCAGGAAAACCAAAATCAACTGATACAATCAGTTCATCAATTCCAACCAATAGTAAGAGCTCAACCAGATTTTAATGCTGCTCAAAAGCTTACAAATGTCCCATTAAATGGCAGAAATTACCTGCCATGGATCAAAACCGCAAAGAGAACTCTCAAAGGAAAAGGGTTACTAGGCTACACTGATGGCAGCAAAATCCGACCCGAAAACACAGATGCAGCAGAAGTTTGGGACATGGCTGATAACCAAGCCATGACCCTCATTTCAAACTCTCTCGAACCCCAAATCAGTGACATGTTCTGTTGGTGTGAAACAGCAGCAGAATTGTGGAAAAGCATCGAAAACCAATACGGAAACCTCAAAAGCCATTCCCAGATCTACCATCTCAAAAAGGAAATTGCAAAAATCACACAAGAAACAAAGGAGATACCCGAGTTAATCGGGATTGTCAGAGCCAAATACGAAGAACTAAAGTTGTACAGACCACCAACCACTGACCTTAATGTGATTCAAGAAAGGGAAGAAACCGACCAGGTTTACACCTTTCTGGCAGCTCTTGACCCAAGCTACGAAGCAATCAGGGCCCAAATCCTCCTATCCACCGATCGGCTGCACTTCGCAACCGTCACAAATCTCGTGCAGCAAGAGGCGACACGACGAGTAGCTATGGGAACCTCTGACTCGAACCCAAAGCCAGAGGCCCATGCCTTCTCAGCCGTGAACACCGCAGCTGCAGGAGTAAGAGATCGGGTTGCCGAGAGATGCACGCACTGCAAGAGGGATGGCCACAGCAACACACGATGTTGGGTGCTACATCCACATCTACGACCAATATTTCACTATTGCCAACAATGACAAATTAAAAATTGTTGGTTGGGGAATAGTCAGGTTCTTTCAAAAGAATTATCTACAAGATGTTTTTTTCGTGGAAAATTGTTCAGTTAACTTACTCTCAATTAGCAAACTTGCTAAAGAATTAAATTGTGAAGTAGTATTTAAAACAACTAGTGTCACATTTCAGGATTCAATAACCAAGGAGAAGATTGGTGAAGGATTCCTTGAAAATGGCCTTTATATTTTGAGTAATAGCAAGACTATCTTGAATACTAGAAAAAATGAAGATTTGTACAACCTATGGCACAAACGAGTTGGCCATGCTTCCGACAAAATTCTTAGAAAATTGTTTGATTTTAAAGAATTAGATTTTAGTAGTTGTGAAACCTGTAAGTTAGCCAAACACACACGACTACCCTTTTGTAATTCTACTACCAAAAGTAATGAACCTTTTGATCTTATTCATTCTGATGTTTGGGGACCCGCTCCCCTAGTTTCTTATGATGGTTATAAGTATTTCGTTATCTTTATTGATGATTACTCTAGAACAACATGGATATATTTAATGAAAAATAAGAGTGAAGTTTTTCAGCATTTTAGAACGTTTACAAACTATGTCGAAACTCAGTTTAATAAAAAAATCAAAATTTTCAGATCCGATAATGGAACAGAATTTATAAATCATAACATGTCAAACTATCTAAGAGAAAAGGGAATTATGCATCAAACCTCTTGTGTATATACTCCACAACAAAACGGTATTTCCGAAAGAAAAAACCGCCATCTAATGGAAGTAACGAGGTCTCTTTTATTTCAAAATACTGTCCCAAAATCATTTTGGTCAGAAGCAGTATTAACCGCAACATATTTAATAAACAGACTTCCAAGTATTGTACTAGATTTTAAAAGCCCGTTAGAAGTACTCCACAAAAGGAAAATTAACCTTGACCACTTAAAGGTTTTTGGTTGTGTATGTTTTGTTCATAAAAATAGGATGGACAAACTAGATTCTACCTCAATAAAAACTGTTTTTCTTGGATATTCTATTCAAAAGAAATGGTACAAATGCTATGATATCAAGGACCAAAAAATGCACATATTAAGAAACGTTACGTTTATTGAAAAAGATTCTTTTTTTAAGGATGCTAAAGAAACACCCTACGATGGGGTAAGTTGGGATGATTTTGATACTATATATGTTACTAACCCAAGTTCGAAGGGACTTGCTTTAGAAACTGATCATGAAATAGGAACACAAGAAGAACAAGAAACAGAACATATGGAGGAGACCATTAACCAAGATAGTCACGAAAGTCACGAAGAAGATGATGAAGAAGAAACCATTCCTCTAAGAAGATCAACACGACAAGCTAGACCGCCCTCAAAACTCCAAGATTATGTAACATATTCGGTACAATATCCTATACAAGATTATGTCTCTTACAAGAAAATCTCAAATGAACATTATGCCTTCCTAAATGCACTAACAAAGGAAGAAGAACCAAATACATATGAAGTAGCAAAAGGTAACCCAAAATGGTGTAAGGCAATGAATGAAGAACTACAAGCCTTAGAAAAAAACTAAACATGGGAACTTTGTTACTTACCTAAGGATAAAAAACCCGTAGGGTGCAAGTGGGTTTACAAAATTAAATATCATAGTGATGGTACAATAGAAAGGTACAAAGCTAGATTAGTAGCCAAATGATATACACAAACGTATGGCATTGACTATTATGAAACCTTTGCACCAGTGGCAAAAATGAATACTGTGAGAATTCTTCTCTCATTAGCAGTAAATATGAATTGGACATTACACCAAATGGATGTAAAAAATGCGTTCCTTCAAGGAACACTTGAAGAAGAGGTATACATGACACTACCACCAGGACACAAAAAAGAAAGTATGTCTAATCTTGTTTGTAGGTTAAAGAAATCAATTTATGGACTAAAGCAATCTCCAAGGATATGGTATGGCAAGCTCAACTACTTCTTGACTTCACATAATTTCAAAATTAGTAGTGCTGATTCATCACTTTTTACCAAACAAAACTCCAATGGTATAACTGTGGTTCTAGTTTATGTTGATGATATAATCATAACAGGAAATAATCAAAGTGAAATTGACATCATAAAAGGGATCCTAAAGAAAAATTTTGAAATTAAGGATCTTGGTAAGTTAAAATATTTTTTAGGAATAGAAATAGCTCACTCCTCCAAAGGACTATTTTTATCTCAAAGAAAATATGTACTTGACTTACTAAAAGAGACAGGTAAATTAGGAAGCAAACCAGCCACTACCCCAATTGACATCAATACAAAACTTAATATCGAAGATGGTGAACCACTAAGAGACATAAGGCATTTCCAAAGACTTGTGGGTAAACTTATTTACCTAACCATGACTAGACCAGACTTATCTTTTTCCGTAAGTCAAATTAGTAAGTTCATGCATGCACCAAGAACACCTCATTTAGATGCCATTAATAGAATATTAAGGTACCTAAAAGGTTGTCCCGGAAAGGGTATTTGGATGAGGAAAAATGGTACTAACTCACTATGTGGCTATTCCGATGCAGATTGGGTCGGAAGTTTCGATAGGAAATCAACAACCGGCTTCTGCACGTTTGTAGGCGGAAATATAGTCACATGAAAAAGCAAGAAACAAAATGTTGTGGCACGATCAAGCGCAGAAGCAGAATACCGAGCCATGGCATCGATTGCAAGTGAATTGATCTGGATCAAACAATTACTAACCGACTTGGGAATCAAAACTAATGAACCTATAAAGATGTTCTGCGATAATCAAGCAGCAAGACACATAGCCGCTAATCCCGTATTTCATGAACGAATCAAACACATCGAAGTAGACTGTCACTTCGTAAGGCAAAAAATTCAAAATAAAGAAATCGAGACACCATATGTTCGAAGTCAAGATCAACTAGCAGATATATTTACAAAGGGGTTAAGCATCAAGGGATTCAACGACATCACAAGCAAGCTAGGACTTATAGACATCTACAGACCTAGCTTGAGGGGGAGAGTTGAAGAAATAGAAGTATTTAGGGACTAATAGACCTCAGTAATTAATCATCATAAGTCTAAGAAAGAAAGCATCCAAACCCTTAATGTGAAAGGGAGTTACTAGTCTTTTCATTAGAAACGTTAAAACACTGTATAACGTTAATTGTAGTTACCGAGTAAAAGCCTATAAAAGAACTTCCGATATACCTCTGTAAAACAACAGTGAATGAATAAAAATCATTCTTTCATCACAAATCCTTACTCAGAATCTAACAAACCCTACTAATGGATTAGAGAAAGTCTCAACTCTTGAATGTCTGTTTCTCTACTCGCTGCATAAAAGAGTAGACAAGACACAAGAGATCGAAATTCAATAGTAGCCGCTTGTCGTGCATGTGTTGGTTGTATGTAACTATGTACTCACTCCTCTCTTCCTGAGATCACAATTTCGTCATGTCAATCTAAGTTGTGGTCTACGAAGACATGCAGTCCTTGAGTACTTGGTATGAGACTTAATTTTCTGTTGGTACCAGTTCGTATCAGCATATCGATTGTGTTTGCTATTTTGGGAAATTGAGAGCTATTCAGAAAATGATTTTAACACGTTCTGAAATCAGTTCTGAAATTTATAACAAAAAGGTTTTCTTGCCAAATAGTGTTCTTGCTTCTTAAATTAAAAACAAATGTTTGCGACAAGGACACTGAGCACAGCATGTGCCTATAGCTACTTGCAGCACGTGTTAAGAAACTTCAGACTGGGGTTTCACATAGAACAAGCAATGGATCGACTAAATGTTACTTTTTGAGCTGATAAATATCATCAAAATATTAAATATTACATCATGGAACAAACATTTTTAAAAAGGTGGCCATGTGGGAGTTCACACTCTCCCCTAAATACAAAAAAATGCAAAAAATATTTTAAACAAATCGATAGCATCAGTGTCAACCATAGTATTTCACCAGCAAGAAAGCATATAAGAGGCCAAGACATACATAGATGCTAACATTATTAAGCCATGAAAGCATCAATAAAATCAAACCGATAAGATTCTGGTTTCGTGATTTTAATTTCTCCAATGGTCCTCACACAGGAACGCAATTGTTTCACCAGAAAAACAACTGATCGATTCATTCTTCGCCTTCTCAGTCAGAGAAGGCGCTTCATCTTCATTGTATGACTTCGGTATTGAAGTAAAAGGAAATATAACAACCATATTAGTTAAAACAATTCAGATTTATTTCTCAAATAGTACATCATATTTCAAATTTCTGGAATGGCGCACATGAATATTAGTATTTCTCAGAAAATTATGATGAAGTTCCATTACAGGAAATTGAGTTTAGAAGCAAAGAATTGACACTAGTATCCTTTGTGAAATGGAAGTGCAGAGAGCGAGAGAGAGAGAGAGATTACTGATTCTTTTTTTTGAAACTCTTAACAGAAGCTGTCAAGTTGAATTGTATTGATAAAATAAAATTACATCCAACAACAACGACAAACTACGAACTACCTTGCATACATCACAACTACGAGCTACCTCGCTCGCGACATCAACCATCTAACATCTAACAAAAAACTACAATAGAAAATCAAAGAACTACCTAATTACAAACCAAAACACTGTCATTCCTCATTACTTCGAATCAAGTTGTCTAGGCGTCCAGCCATCTTGGTAGAAGCTACCAAGTGCTTCTTCTAACGTCTTCGATCGCATGATAGAATGATGAAGTATGCTAGATTTTCAGATTGCAATTTTCCTCTCCGGCTAGGACTTAGGTGATGAAAGGTGACGAGAGTGGAGTGGGATTTGGGTTGGGGTTGAGGCCGAGTCAGAGCAAAAGACAGCTACTGGGAGAATTCGTGGTGCGATTTCCCTTCTTCATTTCCTTCCCGACAGAGAGCGAAAGAGGACAACGAGACTGCGTCGGAATGAGGAACAGCTACTAGGAGAAACCGCACAGCGACTTCCCTCCTCTTCTTCTTTTACAGCTCCGGATTCTCTTTCTAGGGGCTAAGGTGACTGAGACGGGGAGGCGGAGAGTTGGCATAGGTGGAGAGGTGGGATGGCCGAGGCGGGTCAGAGGCGGAGACGGATCTGAGGTGGGGCAGAGAGGTGACAGCGGAGGAGTGACGGAGCAGGCCGGCGGTGAGGTGGCAGTTCATGATTCAACGGTAAAAAAAAGCAAGAAGAAGAAAAACTAGAAGAGAAGGAGATGGCGGGGGAGGCCGGCGGCGGCCTCCCCGCCTAGGATTTTTGCAGTGGGTCGCCTAGGTTTTCTTTTCTCTGAGGAAGGCCGGGTGACGCGTTTTTTTCTCTCTGGGGCGGCTAGGTTTCTCCTCTCTCTTTCTTCGACTCCTCCGCTGTACAAGTAAACAGTTGGGCGGCTATCTCTCTACCTCTCTCTTGACCGAGAGATTACTGATTCAGTGTCTATAACAACCATCTGAAGGTACTCCTTCAGGAATAATTCACCTCTAGCTATCTCTTGCAGATTAGATCCATCGCACTTCATTTCATTAAGGTAGACAAATATTATTAACATACTGGTTGATGCCATAACAATGTCAATAGTACATCTAGAATTAAGTCACAAAACTAATAACACATGTCATACTAAATTAATCAGAGATGAATAATATGTAAAACAGTAAAAGCAGCATAATATACTGGGCTACGTATGATTTCATGGTAGTTTGGTACAGTACATATATCAGTTCAAATTTGGTTATTCAGCAGTGATGTTTGTATTGGAATAATTAGTTTTTTTATGTTTGTCATATATGGTTAGTTATTGCTGAATGACATTCGATGCATGATCAATCATAGAACTACTTAATTTGCTTGCCATATATACACAAACAGGAAATTAATTTTTTATTGCTTTGAGAAAACAAATTCCCATATTACAATCATATTGTACCAAATTTGAGCAGTTGATGAGACAAAGATGTCAAATTGAACAGATAAGAGAAATTAAGATTACCCTGATGTGGAATAATTTCACCATTTGAAGATGGGGAGAATGCCGGAGGAATGCAGCCACCAATGCAAAGTCATTAACCATGCACCACTTCCCTATAACTAACGTCTTCAAGTTGATGAAGGTCGGGAAATTAAATAATTCCTTTTCCAAGTTTCTCTTCATATAGTCAAAATGGAATAAAATTATAAGATGGACAAACAGTATTAATCCAGCAGGATGTTTGCTTCATTTCATATCAAAAACAAAGGCTGATCAAATAATAATGAACAATATATCTAAAATGGCAGAATACCTTCAGGACATCACTATCAAGTGTAAGGTCTAGATTAGTTGCATTAGAAAGAGCACTGATATGCTTGAGATGACCTTTGGATCTCCATAGATCCGGTCCGTAAATTTGAACATGTGCATCAACTAGCGACCTCAGGTTTTTAGAAATATTGCCCCGTTTTCATTAGACCGAATGTCCAAATAAATACGAGATGGAGCATCGATCTGAACATTAACATATTGGTCACAGGAATCAAGAGCAAAATGCTGGAGTGAGCTTGATGAAATTTGCAAAGTGCAGAACAGCATACAAAATTCTAACACTAATTTTTGAAGCAAACAGGATCCTGAGCAAAGCTTTTCAAAAAAATCATTATCCAATGTTGCCCCAAATCCAGTTACCGTGAATTTCTTCAGAGAAGGAAGATATACTTGCTCAGGCAAATATAGATCATGCACTATACCTACTGGAAATCAGTTCCAACTCTTCTAGGGATGCACAACTTATTACAACAGAACTTGGGATCTCAACATTACCTTCTGAAAATGTATCAAGAATAAGCTCTCGAGGTTTACAATTTACGACGATATGATCAATCCATTCCATGGTGGGGGCTACGGGGTCAGGGGATATTACTTCTCTTTTGTACACAAGCTCAAATTTATCAATGGATGTGGTTCGTCGGTACCGTAGCACCCCATTAATTAACGAATCTGATAAATTTTGCATCAGGAACCTCATCCAACTGATCCTCTGGTGCAAACTCCCTATAATCAAATTTCAAACAAGGCAAAGAAGCCCATATGTTATGCCACCTTTTGCACAACATGAAAGTTGGTGCAGCCTCTTTGGTACTCAGAAATGACAGTATGTGAATTAGAACATTATTTGGCAGGTCATCAGCACTGATGGTGTCAACAGAACAAAGCGCATCTTCCATTTTCGATCGACCTTTCAAATTAAATTCCTATTATTGATCTAAAAAACAAGAAACATGCCACTTGTAAGTCTATCATGCATTATCATGCACGCACAAAAATAAAGTTTTTTAACAACAAAAACATAGGAATTAATTACGTGCACGCACAAAATATGCTACGATAAGCTCTTGTTTGATCTTGTATTCAAATATGTCAGAAGACGAGCTTAATTTGGTATAGAAGTATTCACTCGGAGAATCAAAGTCGAGAGAGAGAAAACAAAGAGGAGCTGATCAAGAGTTAAAAGAAGCGGAGATTTTACAGTTTAACAAATTATCTCCATTTTCCATTAAACAATTTCTTCATTTCCATCCAAATACATTCTAAATTATAAAAAAATTACAACAATTTGTTATACATGTTATTTTGGTTAAAATTTTCAGATACTGAGATTTTTTTTTTGTTATTTTGGTTTGGGGAGAGTACGGGAGATTGAGTGGACTGTCTCAAAGATTTTACTTTTAACACATATAATTATATAAGAGAGAGAAATAGAGAGAGATCTTGTCTGAGAGAGGTGATGTGACGATTTTCCTCCCGGAAGAGAGAATCAGGACAGGAAATCTTGAGCAGAGTCAGAGATATGAACCATGATGGAGGCAGAGATGAATTAGATAGAGAGAGACAAACAATTCTGGTGTGCAATCTTATGTGTGCTCTCCTCCTAACGAGATGCTTCACATGAAAATCTCTCATTAAAATCTTTTATTTATTTACAGTATAATGGATCATCAAAATTATAATTCTATTGCAAATAAAAAATTTCTTTCATTTTGTTACAGATTTTTTGGGCGATTTCTTTTCCTAGTTATTAAAAACATTTATAGAAAGAAAAATTCTAAGTTTTTTCATACATCTTGCGTTTTCCTATTTCCCTCTGCATTGGTATGGAAGGAGGAACTGTTCTGACTTTTGAGTAATACAACACTAAACTCGCTATTTCAATTTATTTAATTATTGTTTACATAGTTTTAATGAGAAAGTAATAATCAGTGGTCCTTGACCTTGAGTGACCTCCAAAATAACTCGTTTATTTTGCATGTATATATATACTTTGATAATTCATCTATAAAAAAAATTGATAATTCATAAAAATAATTTAGTTTAACATGGCCTCTAAGTGGTATTATGTCTTCAATCATTCTCAATTGTTCCATCAACTATTAATTACTATCAAATTTAAACAATGGCTAAAAAAATATTCACTTCTTTTTACCAGTAAGTGTCTATAAATGTATTGAGGTTTCCTTCAGAATTTCCTTCTGTTCTACTATGAAAGCAGCTTTCCTATAGAACTTCCCAGTAAAAACGGTAACATTTTATGAGGCTTAATTTTCTGTTGGTACCAGTTCGTATCAGCATATAGCTTGTTGTTTGCTATTCTGGTAAATTCATAAATATTCACAAAATGATTTTGAATATTTTCTGAAATCAGTTCTGAAACTGATAACAAAAAGGATTTCTTCCAAATAGTGTTCTTGCTTCTTGAAAACAAATAAATATTTGCCACAAGGACACTGAGCACAGTATGTGCCTATAGGTATTTGCAGCAGGCATGTGTTTAAAAAACTACAGACTGGAGTTTAACTTAGAACAAGCAATGAATCGGCTATTATAGTCTCACCTGTTACTTTTTCAGTTGACAAATTTCATCAGTATTACATCATGGTACAAACATAGTTCAAAAGGTGCTTCATGTGCTCCTTAATACAAAACAAAATACAGAAATACTTAAAACAACTTGATTGCATCAGCTAGGTTGTCGATCATAGTATTTCTCAGACAAGGATGCATATATATAAGAGGTGAAGACATATAGATTCTGACATTATTAAGCCATGAAAGCATCATCAAAATCAAACCAATAAAATTATGGTCTCTTGATTTAAATTTCTCCTATGTCCTTACACAGGAAAGCAATTGTTTGGCCAGAAAAACACTTGATTCATTCTTCGCCTTCCCAGCCGCTTCATCTTTGTCGTACAACTTCAGTTTTGAAGTAAAAGGAAAATATAACAACCACATTAGTGAAGACAATTCAGATTTATTTCTCAAATAAGTACATTAAGGTTCAGATTTCTGAAAGGGCGCACATGAATGTTAATTATTAGTATTTCCCAGCAACCTAACATTAAGTTCCATTACAAGAAATTGAGGTTTAGAATGAAGAATATACACAATTTGTATCAGTTGTGAAACGAAACTGCCTAGTGGATAAGTGTAATCTATAACGCAAAGAGAGAGAGAGAGAGATTACGTGTAGAGAGTCTAAATCAAGCGCACCATTAACACATCCAGTGTCTATAACAACTGTCTGAAGGTACTCCTTTAGGAATGATTCACCTCTAGCTATCTCTCCCAGGTTAGATCCATCAGACTTCATAAGGTAAACAAACATATTATTAACATACAGTATGGCTTGATAATAACCTACTGAATAGTAGATTTTAGATTCAGTGATAAGACTAACACATTTCTTGCTAATTACAAGAGATGAATGATATTATGTAAAGTATCACAATATTCTGGACTACATATATATGACTGGATGGTAGTTTGGTACATTCACAATCAGTTCAAATTTGTTTAATGAATGTAGTTTGTAAGTTGATGAAATTATATTTTCTTTTAAGTTTGTCATATCATTAGTTATTGCTGAACGAAATTTGATGCATGATCAAACATAGAGCTATTTAATTTGATTTCCATATGAAGACAATGTGGGATTAACATTGTTTGAATATTTTCTTTTATTTATGATTTTTTATTGCTTTGAGAAATCAAATTTAAGATAACAGGAAAATTGTACCAATTGAGCAGATGAGATAAAGATGGCAAATTGAACAGATGAGAGAAAGATTACCCCGGTGTGGAATAATTTCAGCATTTGAAGATTTGGGGAATGCCCAAGGAAGGCAGCCACCAAACCAAATTAAGTCATTAACCATGCACCACTTCCCTATCACTAATGTCTTAAAGTTGACGAAGTCAGGGAAATTAGATAGTTACTTTTCCAAGCTTTCCTTGATTGCGCCAAAATGCAACAAAATTACAAGATAGAAAGACAGTTAATTCAGCAACATATTTACTTAATTTGATACTTAAAGGAAGATTGATCAAATAATAATGAACAATAGAGCTGAAAAGGGAGAATACCTTCATGACATTACTAGTAAGTGTAAGGTCTAGAGTGGTAGCATTAGCAAGCCCACTGATATGTTTTAGAAAACCTGTAATATTGCTACTATCCATATCCTTCCCGTAAATTTGAACTTGTGCATCAACTAGCGACATCAGGTTTTTCACAACTATTCTCCCATTCATATTAGCGCGAATGTCCAAATAAATAAGAGATGGAGCTTCGATCTGAAAATCAGTATCAGAGTCTCTGACAGCAAAATGCTTGAGTGAACTTGATGAAATTACCGAGGTCGCGGTCAGCCTACAAGAACATAACACTATTTTTTCAAGCAAACAGGACCCCTAGAAAAGCTTTTCGAAAAAAAACTTGTTCGCCATTAACCCACTTAGCGTGAGTTTCTTCAGAGAAGGAAGATATACTTGATCAGGCAAAAAAATATCACGATACTCGCTGTGAAGCTTCAGTTCAATCTCTTCTAGAGATGCACAACTGCAAAGAGAATCTGGGAAACAAAAATTATAATCTTTTACATCTATATCAAGACTAAGCACTCGAGGTCTACAATTCACTACAATATGATCAACCCATTCCATGGCGGGGTGAGGGGATTTTTTTTAGCTGCCATAAATGAGCTCAAATTTATCAACGGGTGTGTTTCCTCGGCGCCGTAAGACACCATTAACGAAACTGATAAATTTTGCAATACAAACCCCGCGCGGCTGATCCTCTCGTACAAAATCCCAATAATTAAATTTCAAACATGACAGGTCACTGATGCGAACCGAAGAAAGTGCATGTTCCATTTTCTGCCTTTCCATGTTGCTCTCTTGAGATACTTGTGCCTGCTGTTTTGCCCAAATAAAAGAAAACAGACCAAATGTAAGCCTTCTCAGATGATAAACATCTTTACTAATTTGAACTTAATAAGTAAATAATAAGAAATAAATAGCATGATATCTCGAATTATCTCTCTCTATTATTACAAAATCAAAGTCCAAATAAAAAAGTAGAAGATCTAAAGGGGCTGAACCACTTAAATAAACCAATATTCTCAATTGACAACTAAATTAAATCAAGTTTCTTAACAACAAAAATGTAGGAAATTCATAGCGTGCCAGTATCTCTAGTTTGATCGATCATCAATTCATCATAATTAATCAACCATTATCAAATAACTACGAGCTGCAAACCTATTATGCCCAAAAAAAAAGAGTGGCATTAAGGAAGAAGAACCCAAGTTCCTCATTAATTTACGAAGCTATTAGCACACGATAACACCACATATTCACTCTGAGAAAATCGAATTCCAGAGAGAGAGAGAGAGAGAGAGAGTTCTGCGATTACCTGGAGTGAACAAGAATTTTACCTAAAAATAATATTCGTCAAAACTCAAAACTATCTTCAGGCTTGTATCAGCTCTTCTTTTTTTTTTTTTTGGTGCAAAGCGCCCGTAGGCTTTCATTCATTCATTCATAACAGATTGACCATTACAGGAGGGAGGGAGAGGAAATGTAAATCCCACACCTGTTACATTTGTAGTTCTATTCAAATTTGCTAATTGATGGGCTACACTATTCCTATCTCTAGATATGTAAATACAATGAAACTCAGAGTTCTCGTGGAGTTGGTATACTTCCATAATGGCACGGTATGCCTGCCACTCTGTATCTATCGGTGGATCCCTACTGGTCAAATGAAATACGAGTTGTTGACAATCAGAGTAGAAAGTACATGCCGTAATCCCCAACTCCTTGTTCTGTATGTATCAGCTCTTCTACTACAGAACAAGGAGCTTACAAGTTTAAGAGTGTGTAGTGGTGAGTGGGAGACCCGCATAAAGTTCGTGCAAGAGAACTTCTAATTTATTTATTTAGGAGGTGATACGTATACCACATTTTATACCGACTATCGATACTGATTTTATTATGTACATTTAGTTGAGTTATTATGTACATTATTTGAGTTATTATGCATGTTATTTTTTGTACTAAAATAATTATGCATGTTATTTTTTTTTACTGAAATAGTATACGTGATATTTGATCCTCTGTAAAATTTTAGAATGATGCTGATTCTATCTGTCGAAAAAAAGTTTGTTTTATGACCTAATTTTACGTAAAAGGCGATGTGAGAGAAAGCAGAAAAACTGTACGGTTTCTAAACAAAGTAAGAAAAAAAAATCAATTTACGAATTTTCATTGTCTTAACACTTTTACCGAAAGCAAACAGTAAAATTTTTGCTTTTGTGATAACAAAAAGAAAGAATTATGCTTTTCTCCATATGATTCGTTTAATCGTTTAGATTGCTACTTTATTTTATAATAAAGTAGTTCAGTGGATATTTAAAGGGATATATAACTGTAATAAAATAATGTGTAACTTTTGAATTAGAAGTTCTCTTTTGCACTAAGTAATCTATGCGAATTCCACTGCCACTAGGCCACTACCGACACATTACTCCAAACTTCTAATAAGCTCACTGCTCTAGTGTTGTGCCAGACGGGCGGGCGGGCGGGTTTGGGCAACGGGTCGGACGGGGGGCGGGTGAGACGGGTGACGGGTCGACGGGTTGGACGGGTTACGACGGGCGGGTTGGAACGGGTGGGTTTGGGAAGAGTGACCCAAACCCGCCCTTAGACCCGTCGGGTCAAACGGGTCGGGCGGGCGGGCGGGCACGGGTTTTTTTTTAAATATTTGAAATAACTCCAAAAAACTCAAAAAATTGAAATAACTCCAAAAAAATCTTAAAAAATTCACAAAAAATCTAAAAAAATCATATTTGAAAAAGTGGGGGTTTAAAAAAATTCAAATTTTTTTGAATTTTGACCGTTGGCGGGAACGGGCGGGCGGGCGGGTCAAACGGGTTCCCTCCAACGAAATTCAAAAAAAATTCGAATTTTAACCGTTGGCGGGTCAAACGGGCGGGTCGGGTCAAACGGGCGGGTCGGGTAGACGGGCGGGTCGGGTCGGGTAGACGGGCGGGTCGGGTCGGGTAGACGGGTCGGGCGGGGCGGGTCAAACGGGCGGGTCGGGTAGACGGGCGGGTCGGGTCGGGTAGACGGGTCGGGCGGGACGGGTTCTGACACGGGTTTAGAACGGGCGGGTTTAAACGGGCGATTTTTCAAGGACGCCACCCAAACCCGCCCGTTGACCCGCACCCGCGACCCGTCCGGGTTTCAACGGGTTTGATCAACGGACGGGTTGGGCGGGTAAAAGACGCGGGCGAGGCGGGACGGGCGGGACCCGTTTGGGTTTTAGCACTACACTACACTGCTCTCTAGAGAAGAGCTGGTACAAGCCTGAAGATAGTTTCTTTTCTCAGGGAAAAAATGGAGGTGAAGGTTCCAAATTTCATTAAAGAACCACTCAATGCGATCAAGGATTATTTGTGCACAAAATGGAAAGCTGTAAAGATGAAGCCTGAAGATAGTTTCGACGAGGAGTTCAATATTGTAGGTATCATGTGCCGATCCCCAATTATTGTTCACCCCAGATATTACAGAAATCTCTCTCTTTCTCTTTCTCTCTGTCGCGATTGAAACATTGGCAGCAGCTGCGAGTATCTCTCTATCGAATTTGATTTTCTCAGAGTGAATACGAGATGATCCTATCTTGTTAATAGTTTCGTAAATTAATGATCGGTCGATAAACTAAGTTTTCTTCTTCTTTGATACCACTTTTCTAGCATAATAGGTTTAATTGCTCGTTGTAGTTATTTGATAATTGTTAATTTTGATGATCAAGTTCAAGATTTGTGCATGCACGCATGAATTTCCTAGGATTTTTTTTTATTTGTTAAAAAACTTATTTTAATTTGTCAATTGAGAATATTGGTCTATTTAAGTGGTCCAGCCCTTTAGATCTTCTACCTTTTTTTAATTTAAACTTTAATTGTATAATAAAGAGGAATAATTAGAGATAGCATGTTATCACTTATTAATTATTCACAATTTATTAAATTCAAATTAGTAAATTAAGATGTCTATATGAGAAGATAAGTGAGCTCTTTTCTTGGTTTTGAGATGATAATAGGCACAAGAATCTGAAGATAGCAACATTGAAAGACCGGAAATGGGAGATGCGCTTTGTTCGGTTGACCGCATTAGTGACCTGCCGGATGAGGTTCTAGTTCTCATACCTTGTTGAGTACCAAAGAGTCTGCACCCACTTTCATGTTGTCCAAAAGATGGAATAATATATGGACTTCTTCACCATGTTTGAAATTTGAAATTAATGATCGATCAATAAACTAAATTTTTTCTTCATTGATACCAATTTTCTAGCATAATAGGTTTAATTTCTCGTTGTAGTTATTTGATAATTGTTAATTATGATGGTCAAGTTCAAGATTATATTTGTGCATATAAGCATGCATGAATTTCCTAGGATTTTTTATTTGTTAAAGAACTTTATTTAATTTGTCAATTGAGAATATTGGTCTATTTAAGTGGTCCAGCCCTTTAGATCTTCTACTTTTTTTATTTAGACTTTGATTGTATTGTAAAGAGGAGTAATTAGAGATACCATGTTATCACTTACTAATTATTCACAATTTATTAAGTTCAAATTAGTAAAGATGTTTATATGAGAAGATTTACAAATGACCTGTTTTCTTGGTTTTGAGCACGATAATAGGCACAAGAATCTCAAGATAGCAACATTGAAAGGCCTGAAATGGAAGATGCGCTTTGTTCGGTTGACCGCATCAGCGACCTGCCAATTGACGTTCTAATTCGCATACTGTCTTTGCTGAGTACCAAAGAGGCTGCACCCACTTTCATGTTGTCCAAAAGGTGGAATAATATATGGACTTCTTTGCCATGTTTGAAATTTTATTCTAGTGAGTTTCCATATGAGGATGAGTTGAGCGAGGTTTGTAATGCAAAATTTAACGAATTCGTTAATGGCGTCCTACGGAACCGGGGGACCACACCTGTTGATAAATTTGAGCTGGAGTTTTGCAGAGAAATATCCCCTGATCACCCTGCCATGGAATGGGTTGATCATATTGTAGTGAATTGTAAACCTCGAGTGCTTCGTCTTGATACATATCTAGAAGATTATAATTGCAACTATGAGATCCCAACTTTCCTTTTCAGTTGTGCTTCTCTAGAAGAAGTGGAATTAGAGTTTTGCAGTGATTTTACTAGTGTTAGGTTGCCTGAGCAAGTATATCTTCCTTCTCTGAAGAAACTCATACTAAGTGGGGCAATTTATGTGGTTAATGGTTTTTTTGAAAAGCTTTGCTCAGGGTCCTGTTTGCTCGAAAAAGTAGTGTTAAGTTCTTGTATGTTGGAATCGTTGCAAATTTCATTGAGCCTGCTTAAGCATTTTGATCTATTATTATATTGTGACCGATGGGTTGATGTTGACATCGATGCTCCATCTCTTATTTATTTGGACATTAAGTCTCATAAGAGTGCGCGAATATTTCTGAAAAACCTGAGGTCGCTAGTTGATGCACAGGTTCACATTTACGGATCGGATGTGTATAGACCTTCCAAATTCACTGGTTATCTGAAAAATATCAGTGCCCTTGCTAATGCTACCACTCTAGACCTTAAACTTAGTGGTGATGTCATGAAGGTATTCTCCTCTTTTAGCTCTATTGTTCATTATTATTTGATCAATCTTTCAAATTAAGTAAACAAGCTAATGGATTAATACTTTTTTTCCATCTTATAATTTTGTCGCATTTTCACGCAATGAAGGAAAACTTGGAAAAGGAATTATTTAATTTCCCGACCTTCATCAACTTGAAGACATTGGTGCTAGGGCAGTGGTGCATGGTTAATGACTTTGATTTGGTGGCTGCATTCCTCGAGCATTCCCCAAATCTTCAAATGCTTAAATTATCCCACCTCTGGGTAATCTCTCTCATCTGTTCAATCTTGGCATCTTTTTCTCATCTGCGTAATGTAGTACAATTTGCATGTTATCTGAATTTGTTTTCTCAAAGCAATAAAGAATTAATCATAAACAAAAGAAAATATTCAGACACTGTAAATCCCACATTGTGTCCATATGGAAAGCAAATTAAATAATTTGAAGTTCGATCATGCATCAAATTTCATTCAGCAATAATCATGGTATGACAAATTAAACATAAAAAATATATAATTTCATTAACTTTTTTTTTTGTTGAAGAAAGAGGTCAAGCCTCTTAATATTATTAAAATAACAAAAGTTTATTACAATATTTACAGTGGGTTCTCTCCGAACCTACATAGTCAGCATGTTAACTAATGGGAACCTCCCCCTTTTAACAATTAGCAGACCATAGGTTAATGTCCTTTGCTATCTCTAGTACATTTGAACTGATTACAAACTACACTGTTTAATAACCAAATTTGAACTGATTGATGTAGTGTACAAACTATCATCAGATCATATATACATAGTCCCAATATTGTGATATGTATATTTAATATCATCATCTCTAGTACATTTAGTACGAAATGTGCTGGTTTTGTTACTTAATTTTAGATATATTATTCACTAGTTTATGAACAAGCCATACTGTATGTTAATAATTTTTGTCTGCCTTATGAAATGAAGCGCGGAACTAATCAGGGAGAGATAGCTCGAGGTGCATTATTCCTTAAGGAATACCTTCAGACAGTTGATATAGATGGTGACTCGATTGATGGTGCGATTGAAGTTGACCAAAACCACGGCATATGGGTTCTCTCTCTCTCTCTCTATATATATATATAGTAAGGCTACGGTGCTTGGCCAAGCACCGAGCCTCCCGTGCTTGAGTGTCAAATCTCACAAAGGAACGGCTAAAATTTCAATTTATCATTCTCAATAATTTCTTTATATCAAAATCTGCTCTAATACAAAAAATTCTCATTTTTAGAATTCTTTAAATATGTGTTTCGAATTTTTGAAAATGCTATATTTTTATGCATAAATACTGATTATTTTATTATTATTTTGGGGTCATATTAAAAAATCTGAAACACATAGTTAAATAACTCTAAAAAAAGAAAATGTTTGTATCCGAAGGGATTTTGATTTAAATAAATTATTGAGCATGATAAATCGAAATTTTAACCGTCTCTTTGTGAGATTTGACGCCCAAGCACCGAAGGTTCGGTGCTTGACCAAGCTTCGTAGCCTTACTCTATATATATATATATGAGAATAGCTGTCAGAGTGAAAAGCTCTGCATCATGATTATACTTGTCCGCTAAGCAGTTTTGGTTTCAAAAAGGATATGTCTATTCTCTTTGCACTAAAACTCAATTTCCTGTAATGATACTTCCTCTTAAGTTGATGTGAAATACTAATAATTAATATTCAGGTTCACCATTCCAGAAATCTGAACCGTGATTTACTTATTGAGAGCTAAATCTAAATTGTCTTCACTAATGCGGTTGTTATATTTCTCTTTACTTCAATACTGAAGTTATTTGATGAAACTGAAGAGGACATGAAGGCGAAGAGGGAATCAGTTGATTTGCTGGTGAAGCAATTGCGTGCCTGTGTGAGGACCATTGGAGAAATTAATATTAGAATCACGCAACGGCAAAATTATATTGATTGATGGTGCTTTCATGGCTTAATAATGTCAGTATTTATATGCCTTCACCTCTTATATGCTTCTTGTTGGTGAAGTACTGTGGCTGACACTGATGGTATCCTGTAATGTAATCCTATTGTATCAAATATTTCTTGATTTTGTATTGTATTAATTAAGGAGAACTTGCTCTCACCTTTTGAAATATGTTTGTATGCTGATGTAATACTGCTGATATTTATCAACTCAAAAAGTAACAGGCGATCATTGAGAGACTAGATCACATTGAGATATTCAAGAGCAAAAACTTGTCTATTACACAAATTTGAAAAAAAAGGAGCTGATACAATGATACACAATTTGATACGCAATTGATACGTTCGTCCATTTCGTCCTAAAATCCTCTCCATTTTTTACAAATTATTCTCTCCAGTTAATTTGTAATGCATATTAATTTAATTATAATGCATATTAATTTATTTATAATTTGTAATGCATGTTAATTGTTTTGAGTTACGATTTATAATGCATGTTAATATATGATAGATTTTTATTTCGTATATATGCGAATTTGTAATGCATATTAATTTATTTATAATTTGTAATGCATGTTAATTTTTTGAGTTACGATTTGTAATGTATGTTAATATATGATTGAGTTTCATTTCGTATATATGCGAATTATGCGAATTTGTAATGCATATTAATTTATTTATAATTTGTAATGCATGTTAATTGTTTTGAGTTACGATTTGTAATGCATGTTAATATATGATAGATTTTCATTTCGTATATATGTAAATTTGTAATGCATATTAATTTATTTATAATGCATATTCATATTTTCCCAGTTGTTATGCATATTAATTTTTTCTCAGTTGTTATGCATGTTATTACAGCAAGCATGCATATTAAATTGACTAACATGCATAAAAGAACAAAATTAAATTTAAGCTGCACAAAAACTATAATAACATCCATAACACCAGAAATAACTTGCATAATAACAAATATAACATGCATAACAACAGAAATAACATGCATAACAACTAAATAAGTATGCATGTGTTTTCAATTAACATGAATACAACAGAAAATTAAGTTTAAGCTACATTACATCAGAAAAACTACTATAACAACTATAATAATATGCATAACAACCAAATAAGTATGCATAGTAAATTAACTAACAAGCATAACAACAGAAAAATGAAATTTAACATGCATAACAACTAGAATAAGTAAGTATGCATAATAAATCAAATAATAAGCATAAAAACCATAATAACATGCACGACACTAGAATAACATGCATAACAACTTATAACAAAAAATAAGTATGCATAGTAAAATCAATCAATATGCATGACAACTAGAATAACATGCCTGACAACCATATTTTGTATGCTGGCGTTTTCAATTAACATGCATAACCAAATTAAGTATGCATAGTAAAATCAATCAACATGCATGACAACTAGAATAACATGCCTGACAACCATATTTTGCATGCTGGTGTTTTCAATTAAGATGCATAATCAAATCAAGTGTGCATAGTAAAATCAATCAACATGCATGACAACTAGAATAACATGCATGGCAACTATATTTTGTATGCTGACGTTTTCAATTAACATGCATAACCAAATAAGTATGCATAGTAAATCAACTAACATGTATGACAACTAGAATAACATGCCTAAAAACCATATTTTGTATGCTGGCGTTTTCAATTAACATGCATAACCAAATTAAGTATGCATAGTAAAATCAATCAACATGCATAACAACTAATAAATCAAATCAAATAATTTGGGCCTCCTAATCAGTAAAAAGCGGGCTAAATTGTCACATTTTGTGGCAAGAAAAAAAAAATTTTATTTTATCTCGACCAACACTGGGTTGGTGTGTGCCGAAAATTCACCAAATAAATATTTTTATCTGTTCTTTCTTTCGTGTTTTTTTTAACATATTTTCACGATAGGTTGAGAGATCACCTGCATTTCTAAATTTGCAAAAGATGGATGATTTTTTGGAGCTTGATAACTATCAATCGAAAAATTTCACTGGATTTACTATACTCTTTTTTCACTGAAGTGTTTGTATCATTTTTTACATTTTCCGAAAACATTTTTACATGGTTGACACTTTTTCATATGCATGGTTGACATTTTTATTTTTCATATCATGGTTATTATTTTCTTTTTCTGCTAAAAGATTGACATTTTTTTATTTTATTTTCTGCAGAAGTGGCCATATCCCAGTGGCGGGTGATCTTTGAGCGATTTTCACTTCATGATTTTAGCTTTTCAAAATTTTACCACATCAAAAAGCTTAGTAATTATTTCTTTATGGATCTCCTTTTGTCAGTATTTTTTTTTTTAAAAAAGTAGGCAGGGTTCACTTAGAAAATTTTATTAAAAAGGAAAAGATTGAATAACATTATTTATATACAACTGAATCTTCTATTACAAATTCTAAAAGAGTAAGAGAATGCTATCAGCAGCAGGAGGTCTAATTAGGAGTGCAATTGGATTGAATATTTATTCGATTATTCAGATTTAGATTTGGATTTTACGGATATCGAATATTCAGATACGGATATCGAATATTCGGATACGGATACGGATATAAATAAGGATAATTTTTTATCGAATACAGATACGATTTTGATTTTTGAACCGGATACGAATACGGATATGAATTTGGATATTTATCCGAATTCAGATCTTACGGTTCATTTCCTTCTATATGCACCAAAAGGTTCCTAGCATCCGAGTGTCCCAGATGGCAGTATGCCTTGCATCCTGAGTCGGATGGCTGGAAAGAAAGAACTCAGTGATGTCTGAGGATGGTGTCGAAGATGACTATTGGATCCAGAGGTTTAGTATTGCAGGACAATGAATGAACAAATGAGGTTGAGTTTCAAATTCTCCCGTGTAGCATAGTGCACAGCTTAGATCTTCTCTAGTTCCATTCTCCTCTTAATTAGGTTATCTTTTGTCGGTAATTTTCCTTTTATCAAGAACCAAATAATTTTTTTTTTGCTTTGAGTGGTGCTTTAATGCTCCATAGAATGTTGCAGAAATGAAATTGGATTCATTTCTAAAGTATTCGAGTAATATAGTCTAACCTAAAGCAATCAACCGACGAATTCTATCACATGTCTTAGAACAAGTTCCTACACTTCTGATTAACTTAGTCAGGTAGTTACGAGTGTTATGATAAGTTGTTGATTGCTTGGATATAATGGTCTTGTGTATTATATTGATGTTGGCAGAAGATATTGTTATGCTGGTGCAACTTATGAAATTATATAGTGGAGTTTATAAAAACAAATATTGAAGCACATTCTCAAAATAAAATACATCATAAATTCTAATTATTAAACATATCATATTACATCATGCATATTTTTAAATGATGAAAAAAGCAATAAGGTTAATAATATCGTTAAATATATTATATAGTACGTAGTTACACAAAGTAATACATATGAAAAAAGTATGCATGTTTGCACCATAATTTGGTCTAAAATAAATAAGTAATATATAAAAAAATGGTTGGTCGTTTTTTGGTTGAACTTTCATAAAATACCGTTTTAACGTTAAACCGTTAAAAGACCATCACAGTTTAGAATCGTTAAATGTTTTTAAAAAACTTGAGATCAATTAATATTTCAAATAGCAATTGATGATAGAAGTGATACAAAATGTTATTCCAATGGAAATTTTTCGAGTTCGCCAAATTCTAGAACAACTTTCATCTTAAAACTTATAAACTAGAAGACGATATTTAGAAAAGTTTATGTATTAACTATCAATATACTCAATAAAAATTAGGCTATGATACTTATGTAAGCACGAGGTTTTATCATACTTATGATCTATATCTCAAACTTCAAAATGCAAATGGTCGATTCAAATCGTTGAAAATATTATTCATGCTAAAATTTATTTAGGAATCAAAATTTTCATTTTTTTAATTTTTTATTATTTTATTCAATAGTCAGAAATTTCATTAAATTTGAGAGGCATGTAAATCGTTAGATTAATAATTTTTTCACCCATCCCATAAAATAATACAAAAGTTTTTGAGATTTTTTCATCCATAAGTAGATTTTAGTATCAACGACAATTTGAACGTTTCAAATAGGTCATTTGCATTTTGAAATTAGAGATATGATCGTAAGGACGATAGAGTTCCATATTTATGTAAGTACCATTGTATAATAATGCATATATGAAGGCGTTCAAAGTCTTGAATATTTGAGTAAAACTATGATGCTCCTAGTAGCACCAAGACCTCATGTGCTCTTTACTCAAAAACATCTTTAGACATCTTTTAAATATCAATTTATCAAGCTCAATAATTTCTTTATATCAGAATCTAGTAGGAAACAATTTTTTACTATTTTTAGAGTTTCTTTAATACATGTTTTGATTTTTTTAAAATGACCTAATTTTATATATTTCTAATTGTTTTATTATTATTTTTGGAGTCACTTTTAAAAATTCAAAACAGTCACTTACAAAGCTCTAAAAATAAAAATGTTTCCTACTATATTTTGATATAAAAAATTATTAAACATGATAAATCAGAATTTAAAAATGTCTAATGATACTTTTGAATTAAGAGCATTAAAAATCTTAATGCTCCTAGAAGCACCATAGTTTTCTCTGAATAACTTGATATAATGTGAAAGCATGCCAATAAAACATAAATGACATAATTTTAGAGTTTCTTTAATACTTGGGCGGAGCTAGTAAGAGCCGGGGCAACTACTCTCTCGAATTTTTTTTTTTGCAAAATATATCTTGTATATATATACAAGTCGTCAATTTAAAAATGCTTATAATTTGATTTTTTTTTAAATGTGTCTCATTTCGTCTCTCCTGAAACAAAATTATAGATATTGTCTCTTCGCGACGAAAATTATGGATCCATCTCTGAAACATCATATCATATAATAGAAAGTAGCTTGTTTTATTAATTCCTAGTTCGTTAATAGTTTATATCTCTATCAAAATTAATAACATATATAATTACTAACAGATAAAAATCTCATATAATTCCTTTAGTAAAAAATACCGTACTAGGTTGCTAGTATTTAGGTATGTCAATAGACAAAACAGGCTAGATTTTTTCTCAAATGGTAGATTAGGATCTTGTTTTTTTTTAAAAAAAAAATTAAATGGCCGGGTCTGACTTGGAACAGCTGCTTCAAGTTATAAAACTTGAAGGTCAGTGCACTGAGTCATGTCCAATCCAATTAATGCAACCCTTCTAACCATTTATAATAAAAAATAACTCAAACCTATTATAAAATTTACAACAATACTTCAGCACATAAGCCATTTTTCATTTTTTATATTCATTACCAGTAGACTTATTACACACAGAAATTCAAATTTGAAAATAAATTGAATAAAAACCCTTAAAAATAGCACTCTGTGAAGCTTCAACTCATACTTCTCATAGAAATTTTGTGTCTTATCACTACACTAAGCAGAATTATGCATTTTTTTTAACTTAAACAACAAAATCTAACGCCACATATAATAATTCTTAAACCAATTAAATACAACAAAATTATCGAAATCACACACAAATTTTCTTTAGTTAAAAAATTTCGACCATGCATATATGAATAATATTTCTTAGTCCCAACTTTCAACAAAAAATAGAGCATTGCTAATATAATATGCATACATATGCATTCGGGAATTCTTTTATTTTCTTTGAGATTCTTTAGTTAAAAGTTTCTTTAGTTAAAAAAGTTCGAAAATGCATATATGAATCCTGTTTTTTAGTTCCAAGTTTCAATAAAAAAAATAGAGCATTGCTAATGTAATATACATACGATATTCTATGTATTCGAGAATTCTTTTATTTTTTTGAGATTCATGCTACACGAATTTAAAAAAACAGAAAGCTTGTGATATCCATACTATTTCCTATGCATATTTACATTAACAATACTCCACAAAACAATAGAAAGCGATTGTATAATAGCAAAAGACACGTGATTCCGTCACTATCAATGTATTTTCTATATTAAAAAAACATATTTATGTTTTTTTTGAAAACAAAAGTATAAAAAAAATTCCACAAAGAAAACCTGAAAGAATTTGTTAAACAGCGAAAACACTGTTCACTTAAACAGTAAAAAAAATGTTCATACCATTTTAGATTCTACAGAAAAAATTCATGCGACAATGATAATCTAAAATGTCGCCACATAGGCGCATATGCATGACATGTCTGCCATAATTATCAGCAGGACGTACAGTATTCTTAGAATATACGCAAACATGGATAAAATAAAATGTACATGTTCTCAGTATTAGATTTGAATTGGCATTACTGTTTATGTGACAACTTATTTTTTCACTATAGATGATCAAATTGTTCACCTAACAAAATTAAAAGAAAAAATAGGTCATGACTAACATTGTTCACAAGCAAAGATATATAGATTACGGATCCAGAGAAAAACCTGATGTACACGGGCATAATGCATATCTGTATGATCACTATAGATTATAGAGCAAGATGTACATCTAATGAAGCAACAAGTTGTATATATATGCACATAAATATGATGATATATATCAAGAGCAACTTACCTTGTAAATATAACAGATGAGATCTAGATTGACAACACCATGATTATTGGTTGAAGTGAGATGTGCTTGGTGGAGAAGATGGGCACATGAATAACCATCCATACAAAGCCCCATAATAATTTTTATGTAAGAAGCTCTGACCTTACAAAAATGGAATAGCCATGCACGTGCCCTGCTTCTCCATCTTGCACATCTCTCCATTTCTTCAAATTCTTCAACAGCAAGAAGACAATAGGTTTTTGTAAAATTAGTATCTGTGTATACTTTGAGGTGATAAAGCCAATCTCCCCCCCTATATATTTATAGGACTGGAAAGAACACAAATGGCTATATATGTTTCATAATTAATTTGTGTTTTGCAATTGAGTACCTCAATGTTCTCACTTAAACAATTAATTTGGAACATGCATGACATTTTTAAAACCAGTAAAGAATGAAGAGGGTAGTTTCAAAGATTGGGTTTGTCAAGTAACCATTAGTTGCATGCATGTACGTGTATATAAAATAAGGAACTAATTATATAACCCCACTATTTGTACATTTGTAGCCTTCTGGAGCAAGTTGATCATACACCTATACACCTATACAACTAATTAATATAAACTGTTCTGAAATGTTAGAACTACGTTTATTTTTCTTTTTCTTCTTTCATATTATGTGATATGAAAAGAGAGTGTCAAAGTGCAAAAAAAGAAAAGAAAAAAGACAAAAGAGAAACATTGGGTAGTGTCTTTGCTAATTCAAGGAAATGTGGGTATATTTGCATCTTTCACTTGACAGAATAAAGCATGGTTGGGTCATAACAGCACAATGTTGGTTGGGACCATAATGAGACAACTAATTAGGGCTACTCTATAAAAATAAATAAACGACTGAAATAATAATAACAACAACAATAATAATAATAATAATAATAATAATAATAATAATAATAAAGCCAATCTCCTCCACTATATATTTATAGGACTGGAAAGAACACAAATGGCTATATGCATATATATGTTCCATAATTAATTTGTGTTTTGCAATTGAGTACCTCAATGTTCTCACTTAAACAATTAAGTTGGAACATGACATTTTAAAACCAGTAGAGAATGAAGAGGGTAGTTTCAAAGATTGGGTTTGTCATTTGTCAAGTAACCATTAGTTGCATGCATGTACGTGTACATAAAATAAGGAACTAATTATATATATATATATATATATATATAACCCACTATCTTAATTTACATTTGTAGCCTTAGAGCATGTTGACTATAAATCTCCATAAGATTCATCAAATCAATTCGAAATCACAATTCGAATCAGATTTAGAGTTCAATATTTACTGAGCTACGTCACAAAATTAATATTATGTAGTAATTTTAATTTTTCTTGTTGCAAAAATCAACTTAGTTCAATTGCATTATAATTTGAGTTTGGTCGTCACAAGCCTCCAACAAATAAATATTCAAATCTATATACAGACTTTTTAGGTTCAGTAATTATGTTGTCCGAATCTTTAATAATAATAAAATAAAAAATTTCTGTTTTCAAAATTAATTTCGAAATCGCTGTTTTCGAAATTGATTTCGGAGGCACAGTTGCCGGAATAAATGTTACTTTTTTGCTTCGTACCTGCAAAGTCGCTAGGGGAGTGTTTGGATCACCAAAAATAGCACTAACCATGGATAAGTGTTGCTATCCACACAAAAATGTGATCCAAACATGATTTAGTAAGTTGTGAGTAGTGTTGGTTAGTGCTATTTTGCTAATCCAACAAAATGTTAGGATTAGCAAATTAGCACATGTCATGGTTAGCAAAATTATTATTTTATTACATTGTAATCATCATCTTGATGTTATTATTATTTAATATTATTATTATTATTTTAATTGTCATTATTTTATTATTATTATTATTATTATTATTATTGTCATTATTATTTTATTATTATTATTGTAATTATTACTATTTTATTATTATTATAATTGCCATTATTACTATTATTTTATTATTATTATTATTATTGTCATTATTATTTTATTAGTATTATTATAATTGTCATTATTATTATTATTTTATTATTATTGGTCATATTATTAATATTTTATTATTATTATTTTAATTGTCATTATTTTATTAATATTATTATTGTCATTATTATTTTATTAGTATTATTTAATTGTCTTTATTATTATGTTTATTATTATTGTAATTATCATTATTTTATTATTATTATAATTGTCATTAATATTATTTTTTATTATTTTGATTGTGATTATTTTATTACTATTATAATTGTCATTATTATTTTATTATTATTATTATAATTGTAATTATCATTATTTTTATTATTATTGTAATTATCATTATTTTATTATTATAATTTTCATTAATATTATTTTATTATTATTTTAATTGTCATTATTTTATTATTATTATTGTCATTATTATTATTATAATTGTTATTATTATTATTCTTATTATTGTTATTGTAATTATCATTATTTTATTATTATAACAATTGTCATTATTATTATTTTATTAATATTATTTTAGTTGTCATTATTTTATTATTATTATTATTGTCATTATTATTTTATTAGTATTATTATAATTATTTTATTGTCATTATTTTATTATTATTATTTTATTACTATTATCATTTATTATTATTGTATTATTATATTATAAATTGATATCAATATTTTATTATTTTATTATTATTATTATCGTTAAAAAACTAAAATAATTTATTATTTTACTAACTCACTATCACTACTCCAAATGTGCAATCCAAACAACATTTCACTAACCTAGATAGAACAAAATTAGCACTATTTTTGCACTAACCTAGATAGCAAAAAGTAACCACTATTTCAACCACTAATCTAGATAGCACTATTTTTGCACTAATCATGACATGATCCAAACGCACCCTAGGTAATTAAATTTCGATAGTGAAGATGGCAACATGGGTCAATAATTAAATTTTATTTTTTCAGCAAAGTTGCTAGGTAATTTTGATATGGAAAACATTGATACTCACTGGACATGTTTAGTTGAGTTCCGACGAAAATTTGTTTTACTTATAATGCGTATTGTTTTCGTTATTATGCATGTTGTTTTTGTTATATACTGTGCATCTAATAACATGCATAACAGTCAAATACTTATAATTTATATGTTAAGTTCATTATATTTTTTAATCTACTTATCATTTATTATGTTTTCATTATTATGCATGTTATTTATATTATTTTGCATGTTAATTACTTGCATAATAACAAAAAACAACATGCACATAACAAAAATAACATGCATAATAACTTGAGCAATTTTTCAAAATAAATGCAATCGGATTCGTCCAGTCTGCATCGATGAGCATAGCGATCCGCGTCGATAATCGTAGCGACATTCGTTTTCAGTGGAGCGTCCGATCAATTATATGCATAATACCAAAAACAACATGTATAATACAAAAAACATGCATCATAACAAAAAAACAACATGCAAATTGAACTCAACTGGACGTGTCCTATTGAGATCGATGAAGATATCAATGAAAGTATCAATATATCAGCTCCTTTTGATATTGTGACTTTTTGTTTTGTTTTCAGCAAAGTCGCTAGGAGCTTTGAACATATTTTGCATTATTGTAATCCGTTAGGTGTATTATACAACTCCTAAACAAAGAAAAATTATTATATTTCTTGGTTAAATTAGTACACGTCTTAGTTCAATTATACTATTAATTAACTAAATAAATAAATAAATAAATAATTAATTAATTAATTAATTAATTAATTAATTATTAATTAATACATAAAATATTTAATTTATTTGTGTAAATGTAAGATGAAAATGTATTTTACTATTTTATTAAATATTTTTCTTCTGAAAATTGTAAAGGATAATCATTTGTTAATTTTTTATATGAACTTTGACTATGCTTGTCGAATATATACAACATGATCACTTGCGACGATAAAAAATACTAATTACAGTCTGGATAAGTGCAGTCGAAATGGATATAATAAATTAACAAATGATTATCTTTTCAATTTTCAAAATATGAAAATATTTAATAAAATAATAAAATAAATTTTCATCTATATAGTTACACAAGCAAATTAAATATTGTATGTATTAATTAATTATTTAGTTAATTAATATATAATTGAACTGAGACGTGTACTAATTTAACTAAGAAATGGAATAAATTTTCTTTAGTTTAGAGTTGTATAAACCTAACAGATTACAATAATGCAAATTATGTTCAAAGCTCCTAGCTACTTTGCTAAAATAAAAAACAATTTTAAATTATTGAGCCATGTTGCCATCCTCACTAGTTGCGCCATCTTCACTAATTGCAGCCTTGCATATTACTGTTCTAAATTCATGCCATTTCGTTCCAAACACGGCTTGACACGACACGAAACGACACGGCACAGTTATTATTTTATTAATTTTACCGTGTATGTTGTTTCGTGTCGTGCCAAAAATTAGAAGGGATCGGAACATAATGGTTAAGACACGACACGTTTAGGCATGCCGTGTCTAAACGTGTCGTGGCTTAACCGTTCCGTGCCTAAACGTGTTGTGTCTTAACCGTGTCGTGTCTAAACGTGCCGTCTCTAAACGTGTCGTGTCCAAACATGTCGTGTCTTAACTGTCTTAACTATGTCGTGACTCGTGTCTAAACGTCCCGTGTCTAAACATTTATTTTTTAAAATTTGTAAAGTTTAAAATAGAATAATTAATAAATGCAAAAGATTTAAAAAAAATTGAACTTTTGTGTCTATCCGTGTCTATCTCTGCCTATCCGTGTCTATTCGTGTCATGTCGTGCCTACCCGTGTTTATCTATGTCGTGTCGTGCAGTCGTGTCGTGTCTAAATGTGCCGTTTCTAGACGTGTTATCGTGTCGTTCTGTGCCGTATTTTCGTGCTGTGATGTGACGTGCCTCTCATCATAAACGTTTCGTGCCGTGTCGTGTCATACAGTATGAAACCTAAGCACGACACGCTTAAGACACGACATGTGAACAGTACCGTGCTGTGTCCCGTGCCGTATGTTAACCGTGTCGTGTCCTTATCATGTCGTGCCATTTTCAGACACGATTTTGAAAACCCTAACCTTGCAGGCGCTAAGCAGAAAATAACATTTATTTCGACAGCTGTGTCTCCCAAATTAATTTTTAATACGGTAATTTCGAAAACAGTGATTTCGAAATTAATTCCGAAAATAAAAATAAAAAAATTCATTTTAATCAATTTGTTCGTATTTTTTTGTCACTATAGCATTTTTATTTTATTTTTTACTATTTAAAAATTCCGGTATGTGGTCTCTCATGTGTTAGAAAATTTTCAATCTAAAATTAATTTAGTGATCTCATCAATATATTGTCTCCATCATCGGACACTACCTAGAGTTGAATTTTAAATATAAATATAATAAACCCCCTCAAAAAAATATAAATATAATAAACAATAGAACGTGACACGTTTGCATTTGGAATGTGTATATATATTGGTATTGCATCATATCATGTGTGACATGTTAAAGCTATAGTCTAATAGTTTATATATTAAATGATAAGATTCTGTTCTGTAATGAATTATTCATTATAAAAATATTATTTATGAATTTTTCATTTTGAAAATAAGTATTAAGAGTTAAAAGAGTTAATATTAAGAGTTATTTGATTGAGTATTAAGACTTCGTTTCCAACAGCAAATAAAGTAAATGAAAGTTGGATACAATATGGTGTAGAAATGATTAGAGGTGCAGTCTGTTGATGGTATGGCTAAAACATAATAAGTTATGCTTTACAGAGAATCTTCAATAGGCTCAATAGAGGAAAAAAATATTATTTTAACTAATTTTTGGTGCAAGACTTATAAATACAATATGTTGCTTAAACTCATTGTTATGATGCCACAAGAAGTATACAACTTGCATGATTTAAATATGGTGGTATCAATACGAAAGTAAACTTAGTCTTTGTTCGGAAACAATCTCTTAAGAGAGTTGCAGAGTCGTCGCAGGGTGCAAGAAAATTCAAGTGGACCAGAGAGGAAGATCTAAAAGAGACATAGACTCTTTTTGATATGTTTTTGTTTAAATAATTTTGTGAGCAAAATTATGGTGCATGCACATGCACCGTGCTTGCCCATGTAGACCTTCCAATGTGCATCCAGATTCGTGTGCAACGAATCTCGATGCACATCGAAGGGTTCAGATGCGCAATCACGACGCATGTGCATGCACCATAAACTTCACCCATAATTTCGTAGTAGAATTTATGTTTTGTTGATGGGTAGTTCGATAAACTTTAGGAGTTTAGTTCTTCTAAGGTAGTTTTATGTTGGATATAATCATCTTTAGATCAATAGTTTTCTACTGGAAAATTGTTGTTTTCTAAAGTATCAACTGTTATGTATCGTTTATTGATTTCAATGAAATAAGTGAATTATCCCCACTTGTTTAAAAAATGATATAAATTCTAATTTTTATTTAAAAAATTGAGAGATTTGACTATGTTGTTAAAATTTAGGCGGTTATCACATCTAAATTTATTATATATCCGAAGAACGTTTATGAACTTATAAGTAGATGTGAAAACGGATCAGATATCGAACGAATAGTGCTAAAATCGTTTTAAATCCAAAGCAAACAACAATTTTACCACTGCGCTGATATGTTTCCAGTCGAATATTTCTTTTCTTTGTACTTTTTATATTTATTTTCTTCACATTTTGATACTAACTAGACAAGAAATTAATGCAAGTATATTAAGCTAATAAGTGCGTGAGAAAATAAAATTAGAATAGTACTAGAACAAAATTCTAATTAGGGTGTGCAAAAAAAAAATGAAAATTCAACAAATTTAAATTCCTTTCTTCTGCATTCAAATTTAGAAATAACAAAAAAATAGCTCATTTATTTATTTAATTAGAGGAGTTGAAATTTTTTGTTGAGGTGCGTACGAAGCAAACAACTTTTCAAAATAGAGAAAATTAGTTTTTTTTAATTTGCCACTTCAAAACATAAGATTTTCAAAATTGCCACTCCAAAATTTCAATTTAGTTTTTTGTCCTTACAAATTCAATGTGTTTTTAATTTTGCCACTGTAATTACTTAATGCCCAAAATGCCCCTTGGATCAACCCAAAATCTAATATTTACAGATGTTAAATATAACTGGAAAAGGAGAGAAAAATAAACCAGCAAACTCCAGAAGAAATACAACAAGGGTGAAGTTATGGTGCTTGTGCATGTACTGTGCTTGTGATTTTGAACCTTCTGATGTGCATCGAGTTTTTATACGCACGAATCTTCACGAATTTTGATGCAAATCGAAAGATCAAAATACATAATCACGATACATACGTAAGCATCATAATTTTTTTCCTCATACAACAAAATGTTGTTTGTGCCGTAAGCTCCATCAGACTTGGTGTTTTCTGACTTTGATGACGCTTTTCTTTGGGTCTCTCTCTTTCCTTCTATTCATTTTACACCTACACGATTGCATGCATTCATATAATAATGGAGACTCCTTAATTACTAACAAGTTCTTTTTTGTTGATTTGGGAAATTTAATAATGAGCATCTTTACTACATGAATTATGATGTATAGTTGTGAAACTAGCTTAATGTGACCATACATTCCACTATTTCAATCGAATGATGGCACACATTACATTGTTTTTTTAAATATCCTTTCTTCTCTCTAATGGAGCTAACCATGCAGGAAGAAGTTTCATTACGTACGAATCAAGACTGTCTCATGAGATAGACGAGATTCGATGACATTTTGAAAGCAAACATCTCGAAGAGATTCCACAACGCAAAGCAAATATTTCCAACGCATTTCAGTAGCAATTCGCAAGATTCTTCCAAAATCGATCTAGTAAATAAGGTTTCACTGGAAATTCATGGTGCAACACTCCAATGAAGAAGAAAGGTCTGATGACAAATTTGGGTTCATTCAAGGGGCATTTTGGACATTAAGTAATTACATTAATAAAATTAAAAATATATTGAGTTTGTACTGGTAAAAATTAAGTTCAAATTTTGGAGTGGCAATTTTCAAAATCTCATATTTTAAAGTGGCAAAAAACTAATTTTCCTATAAAAATTTCTTTTTTCATTCCCTTTTTCCCTCATTTACTTCGTAGAGCAAGTATTAGAATCCTTTATTTTTTTGGATTTGGGAACAATACAACCGCCATAATCTGATACCAAATTTGCAATCTCTCTCGCCGACGATATCACCTCTCCTTTTTGCATCTGTCGGAGATTGTAGCCTATCATATTTGTCAGCCTCATAAAAGGTCAATTTTTTCTTCACAATTTTTCTTTTCTTTTTGTTCCTGTGGATCTTTTTTTTTCCTTTCCATTTTCCAATTATGTAAAAGGAGGGTTTTAACCTCCTCTTTTATACGCGGAAATGAAGAGAAAAGAACTGGTTGTTGTAACCCTAGGCGGTTATTTTCTCAGACTTAGAATATATTTCAGCCCCTTTCATCTACAGTACCAACTATTCAACATTATAGCCTTGGCTTCCCGATTATTGTTTGTACCATACATAAGCATAAAAAGACATTAAATTTCGAATTTCAATTTGTATATGAAATAAACTTTGATGTCATGATTTGTTCACATAATTGTAATTATTAGTAGGGAATAATTTGTTACTGATTTGTTTTAATTACAATATTTATATAGAAGATCTTCCTTTTTCAAGAGAAAGGATCATCCCATCAGCTAAATAATGGAAAGCTTTGAAATCGACAAGATTAGTAGCTTGCCTGATGATATTCTGGTCCATGTTCTCTCCTTTATGAGTTCCAAGAAGGCCGTGCAAACGTGCATTTTATCCAAAAGGTGGAGGAATGTTTGGGTTTCAATGCCTGTTCTGAAACTTGATCGGCATGAATTCGGGTCACGCGAAGATAGCGTTGATAGGTTTATGCGGTTCGCGAATGCTATGCTGGTAAATCGAGAGCCGTCACCCTTGGATACCTTTAAATACTTTTATGTTAGCTGCGATATATATATCTTTTCTGTAAACTTGCTTGACAGTGTGGTAGCACTCAAGCCTCGGGTGATCAGTATTAACATTAATATCTGTAAAATAACGCCTCTGCCGAATTCAGTATTCTCCTGTGCATCTGTACAAAAACTCAAGCTGCATTTCTCTTCTATTTTGTATAAGACTATTAGTGTGCAATCAATCAACCTACCTTCTCTCAAAGTTTTGAAGATACATGGTGCAGATATCAACAACGATTTCACACAAAAGCTTTTCTCCGGATGCCCAGCTCTTGAGAGCCTGAGTCTGGATGGCTGTGTTTTGGATATCTCTGATATTACCTCCGACGTCTTAAAGGAGTTGCATATTCATTTCTGGAAGCACAACAAAACACTAATTTCTTGTCCTGCTCTTCTTTCCTTGTCTATTCATTTTCGCAATGCAGTGGGAGATATTTCATTGGAGAGCATGCCATTGCTAGAAAATTCTTTCATCAGGTTGGATGAACATTCTCTTTATATGCTGATTCCGAATGTTCTTAGATGTATTTCAAATGCAACAACGATGACACTCCTTGGCTGCCGTCGGTTGAAGGTATATTTCTCTTTAATTAGTTGTGTATAATCAGAAGTTCAGAATATCAAATTTTAGTACTCACTGTTGGGACATAACATTTTTTGTGACAGAAATAAATTAAAATCGCATAGTTCGCATTTCAAATGCACATTGCAAGCCAATAGAATTTTCTATATCATTAAACTGTGTATATATGAGGCGAGAAATGATACTGATGCGAGTATAATGTGGTTGCCGTACAATCTTAATTTTATTGAAATTATTTTCTTTCTTCCAGTAGCTCACTACTCTTACTAGTATTGCTTAGATTTTTGGTCTTAACAGACATATATGACTGCTTTCCTTCACAAATTAGTGAATTCAATTTTCTGAACATGTAGAAACGATTGAAGAAGGATATTCATTACTGCGGAATCTTTGACAACCTGAAAAGTTTGGTAATTGGAGACTGGGACATGATTAATGATTTTGATTTGATAGCTCGTTTTCTCAAGAATTCTCCTAATCTGCGAGAGCTTACTTTACACATGGTAGGAGCACTCTCTCTCTCTTTGGCCAAGACATTTTTAGTTGTACCTTTTAATAAGGTTAAATAAATATAAATATGATAACAATGCAGCTATTTTGAAGATACCGATAATTGGTACATTCGGTACCGCACAGGTAAAATCTGGTCTGTTTCCGATTTGCCTTTTTCATCTTCTGATTTTGGCCTATATTATGTCTTATCAATCAATTGTGACCTGAAAATACCTGATTCCTGCATTAGTTTACCATTCTAGTTAAATGGGTGAGTAAATGAACTGTTCTAATCAGAGAAGTATGGTAACAGAATGCAATGATTGACAATGAGCAATGTATACTGAAAACTTCTATTTCAACATGACGATTCATCTTATAGAGGGTTTTTCTTTCTTATTTTTACCCCTAAAAAGAACCATGAAGAACTATTCTTCCGAAAGGCAACAAGAGATGTTTCCCTCAAGCATGAGTATCTTGAGACTGTTACAATCTCTTGTGGAAACAAGGATAAATGGGCTAGTGAGCTGGTCATGGTTTTGCGGAGACATGTCAAGACTATAGGCAATGTTATTGTTGTTTGAGTTAGCTTTTTATCTAAACCTGAGCTTGTTGGATGTTGTTGGATGTGGCACTGGTTGATATATTGCGGTTTATGTATTTTTGTAAGCTTGTTATGTTTTAGCTAGAAAATGAAAGTAATTTGAGCGCTTAGCTGTTCTGAATCTGGTCAATGTAATTGCTGTGTAAGGATAAATACTCCCTTTTCTCTTAAGGATATTTTCTTCATGTTAATTGCACGTATCTTTAACATAAGCTTGATGCATTTTATTTTGGTAAATTTGTGGTTCTATTCAGATGTGTTGTCCATATATTGTTAATTTGTCTGCCTCCATGTTTTGGTTGCATGGGAACACTTAGTGATCCATCGATTGATCCGGTTGAGATATAGCACCTCATGTTTTGCTAATACTGAAGATATTTACTTTATAATAACATTATAATAAAGCCAAAACCATACAAACATAGGAAATATAAGCTGTAACAGAATCCATTTCAAACCAAAATATGCAGGATAAGGATTTTTACCTCTAAAATCCTCTCCAAAAAGCAGGATGCTTGTGTCCTGACTCCTGAGACCAGCTTATAAGTTATAATAGATGGGCTTATAGGGGAATTCAGAGAGGTCACCATTTGTGGCATAATTGGCATTGCATGACTGAACCTGATTAGTGAATAGCGATTGTCACCTTGTCAGAATATACTATATAATATCAGCAAGAGAAGATCAGAGTAACCGAATTATCAATTATATGCATCCACAAATTTCACGCCTTGAAAATTAAAAGCGGGAAAATTTCCCAGGTTCAGCATTAACTGAAAATAATGGAAATTAGTCTCTGCTGGGGACATAAGAAATATCTCACTGACAGCAGATCCTGTTTTCACTTCCATTAACTTATTTGATCTATTGAAAGAGATAATAATTGATAGATGTATCCAGGAAGAAGCTTCAGCATTACTGTTACATTATTTTGATATAATATACTAAAACAATTATAATTACCATTGCCTTTTGAATTCATTTCTAAAACAAGTCTAGGCATTGATTACTAGGAATTACTGTTATATTAATAAACAATTATTTTGATTACTAGAAGCTTCATCATTACTGTTATATTAATAAACTAGGAAAAATAAAATAAAAAACACCACAGTAGATTTCGGAATTCTGAAAAAATGGCTCTTTAAAGTTTAAGGTTTTGATTACTGCCACTTTAAACTCAATTACTAAATTAAAAAATAATAACTGATACAACCACACAACAGCAGTAATAACATTTAAATTAAGAGGGGAGTTATTTTTCTTTTCTTTTAGGAAAATTTCGAACTTGGTATTATTATTCTCCTTAAAAATGATAAATTCTACCAGAAATTTCCAACTATTTTCAATTTTCCATAAAATAAATCAAATAGCCTATACCTCAAAATTAACATGATCAGCTAAAAACGTCGCACATTGAAAGAGAATGCTTCTTCCATATTTTCAGAATCCTAATATGTTATCTCAATCTTCAACATGGATTCAAAAACAGACTTAACATCAAAGGAAACAACTCGCCTGAACTAAGTGCACAAGTTTTCAGCTTGGCTAAACCCTCCTTATATTTACATGTGTTTATCTTATTAACTATTTTTATTTTCTATATTTCTTTTATAACTAAATAAAGAGTTACCAGATGAGATTTCATTACACACAGCACTGACGCTCATTGGTGAAGTATGAATGGCCAATTGTGAATTCTTTTACGGGCCCACAATTTCTGGGTGTTAACTGTTAACATATCAAAACAAAACAAACAAATCGATCAATAAAAAGTTCTACATTCAGGACGAGATAAATCAATGTTGACTGTATAATTAAATAATTCAGTGAAATCTAGTGAAATTTCTATTTAATGATCTTTTGCACAAATTCATTCCAACACTATGCGATAACTTCTCAACTTTAATTTAAAACCCCAAGTCATAAGCCCAGGAAGTACATAAAATTTGAATGCACTCCAGAATTTTGGATTGATGTTACGAGTAAGGCTGGAAAAGCGCCAGTGACAAACAAACAAAAAAAAGTAACAATAAGACAATCATTAAAAAAGAGCTATAAATATTCAGTTAATAGAGCAAACAATCTAACCAAAGTACATAAATGTTTATCCAACTTAAATTCGCGCTTCAATCATTACTCTTACCACTTATCTGGTCCATGAAATCTCTTGCATCATCAACTTGCCCCATTTTCAAAAGCATTTCCATTATCAGAGAGGAGGCAGCTAAGTCGGGTTCTACACCTTCCTGTTTCATTCGTTTCAGCACACACATGGACTCTTCTACTCTTTTGTTCTTAGCATATGCTTTGAGCAAGGAGGTGTAAGTTGAGTGATCGGGTGTTACATTGTTGAGCTGCATTCTATCCAGGATATTCATAACATCATCAATAGTTCCATCATTTGCATAGCCAAACAGTAAAATTTGATATGATATAACACCTGGTTTTATACCTCTCCGTACCATTAAGTCGAGTAGCTTTTGAGCTTCCTTGCTTTGGCCTTGTTTGCACATAGAATCCATCATTGTTCCGAAAGTAACCTCATCTGGCAAAAGGCCCCTACTTATCATATCCTTGAAAACTCTAATTGTCTCTTTCCAATATCCCAGTTTAGAGTATCCACTTATAACACTTGTATATGTAATAAGATTAGGTGTCATACCCTTATCAAGCATATTACAAAGAAGTTTCTCTGCGTTTTGAGCTTCTCCCCTCTTGCAAAGGGCATCCACAATTATATTGCATGTCACAGTGTTAGGCAGTATTCCCTTTGAAACCATCTCATTCAGCAACATCTTTGCCTTTTCTAATTTGTCAATCTTGCACAGCGCATCTATAAGTATGCTATAGGTACGGACATCAGGATCCTTACCTCTAGAAATCATAACACATAGCAACTCCTCTGCTTTTTCAATTTTCCCCTCCTTGCAGAATGCATCTACAATCACATTATATGTCACAACATTGGGTTCATGTCCTTGAGAAACCATGTGCATAAGCATTTCTGCTGCCTTGTCCATTAACCCGTTTTTACAAAGCCCGTCTACAAGAGTGGTATAAGTCACTACATTAGGTTGAAGTCCCTCAGAAATCATGCGCTGAAACATTTTTATTGCTTTATCCAGTAGCCTTTTTTTACAAAGCCCATTTACAAGAGTGGTATAAGTCACTAAATTAGGTTGAAGTCCTTGAGAAACCATGTAGCCTAACAGTTCCTCAGCATTATCAGTTTCTCCTTCCCTGCATAGGCCATTAATCAGCGAGCTATATGTGAATACATCTGGCGCAACACCGTCTGAACGCATCTTCTGGAACAAAATAAATGCTTTACTGACAGCGCCTATTTTACAGAGGCCATCAATAACAATGCTGTAGGAGATCACATTAGGTGCACAACCTAGCTTCGGCATTTTGTCAAGTACCACAGCTACAGCCTCACTGGTCTTATTCTCAGAACAGAGGCCCTTAAGTATAGGAGCGAAGATGAAAGTATTAGCTCTCAGGCCCTCCTTAATAAATCTCCCAAACAAAATCAACCCAAGTTCTGGGTGACTCATTTGGGTACAATAGCCGATCAAGACACTATAGGTGCACACATCGGGTGAGGGTGAGATTCCTTTAGAATGGATCAAACGGTTATAGAGGGAAAATATAGTTGCATAATGGATGTTTGAGTTCTTCATACGAATTAAGGTTGTAAAAAGGTGATTAAAAGGATAGATGTAAGGTGACGGGTTCTTAGTGACCAGCAAGCGGTTGAAGAATTGAACAGCTTCTTCCATAGTAAGAGTGCTGGACTGACATTGTTTTATTACAAACAGTTCCAATTTGGGGATACTCATGGCTGTGTGTTGGAAATGGTGATAACTCCAATGGACTTTGCCTGGTTGACTATAGTTACAGGTCGGTTGTAAACATAGAACTGCTTCTAGAAGAGAGGCTGATCCCGTGAAAACCAGATGAGGGACCACAACTCTAGAGAAGACACCTATCTCAGGTCAGGGGGAAAGAGTCTATAATTTAGTAATTCCTACAAAATAAAAAAGAAAGATTAGTGAATAGATTTTACATTTAGGTCAGAAATAGATATTCTAATTGCAGTCAAGTGGTTTATGCAATTTCTCTGTGGAGCATTTTACCAAGCACCTTGCATGCAAAGTCATGGATTCCCAGATTGCACCATGATTTTAACCTGAATAAAGATTTTCTAGTCTGTCTACTTATCTCTTGCAATTAACAGAAGAGATTGGGAGGTTGTAAAGTGGCATTTAGACAGACTCCAGTCCTTGAAAAACCACCCTATTCAATTTAACATATAAATGATTAGGTACAATCCTCTGGAGCAGTTAATGGTTCTGTTTCGAATCACCATTACTTTCCACTGCTGATTGGAACTGCTTTGGTTTGCTTTTTTTTTTTCTTCTTTTATCACTGGTACTGAAGAAATAAAATGACTGTACATACAGTAAATAATCTAGCTCCGCAAATAGTGAACTAGATAAGTGCAGTCCAAGTACAAAGCAAGTGCCCTTTACATTGCCTTTTTCTTTTTTAATTACCAGATTTGTAGGTGTAAATGATCTGTAGTCGAGTGGTTTTATGCCTCGTCTCTCTGTGATATTTTATCAACCAACTTGCATGCACAATCGCGATTCCCAAATTGCCTAAAACAATGCTGAATATACACAGGAGAGAGGAAAGAAAAAGAAGTCACCACAACCTACCAATTTTCCAAGTTTCTGGGCTTGTCCGCTTCTTCACTCTTGCTTCTCTTTCAGGAAAGAAGAGGTTTAAAGATTGTTAAGAGAACTGCTGGTTGAAGCAAAGAACATCTCTGTGGAGCATTTTCACAAACACTTGTCTTGCAAGAGAGCGCTTTCGAGGACTGGAAACAGATAGGGATTAGAAGAGGTGGAGGCAGCGTCGGTGCGCTTCGACGAACTTCTACAACCAACAATTACTAGTATCAGTATTTCAGTATTTTGTATTTGGTATTTGGTAGCGGGAATACAGAAGTGGTGCTTTCGTTGTTCCCTTGGAATTATTGCCTCATCGATTATTTGTAGAGAGAAGCGCTGAGAGTCTGAGACGGGATGTTATTAGTTGAGGAGCTATCGGATTCGGGTCGCGTTCGAATTACTTGGTTAGCTAATGAATTATCCATGCATCTCCATATTTTTCTTGTCATTTATCTTTAAATTCCAAAAAGAAAAATGTCATTCTCCATTATTGACGCGAAAATATGCGTGGCGAATTTTTGCATCACATAGAATGGTCTTATTAATTGAATGTTTCTATAATAGTAAAAGTAAAATGATATGAATTATGTTGATAAGAATTTATAATAATACATATTGTTTTAATATTTATGAGAAAAGTTGTTTTGATTATTACAATAAACATTAACAATATACACTAAGTGTTGTCGGACGAGATCCGGGAAAAGAAAAATATGATTTGCGAGGAAAACAAAAACAAAATTTTAACCAAGGAGGAGAGGTTCGTCGCCGACTCTCCCTTTCAAAGTTCGTGGATTCAGCTACCAGCGATAATAGGACCTCTTTGCAGTGCAACGACGACTGGGGATGTGCGAGCTTCTTCTCTAGCAACTCGTGAAATGTAACTATTGTATTTTGGTTATTCTAAGTGTTTGCTTCTATTGTTTGGTTTATTTTGTGGATTTAGTAAGATACAGTAAGTGTTAGGCTTTATTGTTTTGGTGATGGATGCAATAGTGTTATAGTAAATAATTAAAGGAAACCTTAATAAATAGTTAAAGGAAGTAGTATTAAATGGTATTGTAGTAGGACATTTAATGCATTTATGAGCCAAAAACCTTTATATAATTTGAAAAGTTACAAGAGTTAAATTGCAAAAGTTCAATTAATACATTTCTATTCCTTTCTCTAGACCATTCCAACCGCCACATAAGTTCCCTCTCTTCTTCTTTACTTGCCGTGGGTCCACAAGAAAAACATTTCATTGCTTTTTCTCTCTTAGCCGTGGGTTCACAAACAAAGCCATATTTTCTATGATACTTGTGTTCACACCATTATTTCCTTTCTCTTCTTGATTCTTGCCGTGGGTTAACAACAAAAAGGAACATTTCTATGATACTTGTGTTCACACCATCATTTCATTTCCTTGTTCTTTGCCGTGGGTCAACAAAGAAACCAAAAAGATTTCCTTCTTCCTTCTCTCTTGTATGTCAATTGTTCAATTACCAATTAAGATCAATTAAAATCTATAGTTCAAAGTCTTAAAAAAAAAAAGAAGGAAAATATTAGTGAAACTCAAAAATGTTATTATATTGGTTTAGGTAGAATTACGGGGGATCAGGAAAGATTGAGTACCGACGCTTAGCGATTCGATACGCAACGACTACTCGACAGGTGCGTAGTTTTACTTTCGGAGTTACAAGAGGTTTGATACTGAAATGTGAATATGATATGTTGCATTTTGATATTCGATTGAATTGCATATTTTGGAAATTCAGCATTCATGATCATATTGATTACTTGTATTGCATAATGGAGTATCATTTTGTCTGGTTACCGATATTGCTTGTTCTCCGTTATTGATCTTATGGAATGATATGGAATTTTGCAAAAGAAAGGTAATATACGAAGGACGAGGATCGCAACCTGACTTCGCAAAACAGGATCCTTATGCGCATATAGAAACTGTCCCCTATTGTGCCCAGTACCGGTTGGGAAAGGGGAATATATTACTTAAGTGGACCTAACGATGAGACGTTGGGTCAAAAATGAATTTGATATGTGAGTGTTTGAAATTATGAGATGTCTCGAAATGATGTGAATTGATATGAAATCTGAACTGAATTACCAGACCTATATTATTATAGTTTGAATAGTAAGAACCACTTGATACCATGTATACTCGAGACATATTATGTTTCTTTCTCCTCTTATTGTTTGATAATCGTTTTCATTGATTATATTGCTATATTGTCATTATCTTTGCATATTGTGGATAAAATGTTTCAGGTACGAAAGTAAAACTAAATATCGCACTGGAAAATCATATTTCTCACTACGTTGTTTGTACATTTTTGCAGGCATTGGGTTCGATATGTGAGACGAGCCAGTTATCGTGTAGGCCTTTTGACCTTTTTGTATGAATCATAATACTATATCAGTGTGTATATTTTGTACATCGGGTTTTCATACCTTTTTGTGTGTTGATACTTGTGAAAATCCCGATTTCATGTTGTACCGTTTGTATATGAATACTTGTAAAACCTTTGTTGTGTATGATCGTTTCTTGTTATAGTATTGTTACATTTGAAATGGTATTATGATTATGTGAATTGCAAATGTTATATTGAAAATGTTTGATTGTTAGCCTTACGAGTACATGTGTTTCATGTATTCGTGGCGGGGGATGTCATGCCCTGGGGTTCGGGGTGTGACAGTTCCTTTTTGTGGTATCAGAGCTAAGGTTTACCAAACAACCAGACTGATAGGATGCGTGAGTGATATGCGACTGGGTAAAGACGAACGAAGTAAGTATTTCTTTTATAAACATGAATGTTATTTAAACTAACTTTGTAGTAATATTTTTGTTTATATAGATAGTTTGTGACATGGATCAAAGTACGAGACGTCGTGGAGGACAACGAACGCATGAACGTGCACCCGAACCGCAGGTTGAGAATCGTGAGGCGCGTGAAGCGCAAAGACAGAGAGAAATGGACGAGCGGTTGATAGCCGCATATGAGCGAGGTCGTCAAGCAGCAGATCAGAATTGGCCGGACCTTGCGGCTAACCAAGGTGGTGCAGGAGATCATTTTCGACAACTATACGACTCTTTTATGCGATTAGGACCTCCTAAGTTTGACGGGTTGTAGTCATTCTGTAGTCTCAAGCGTTCTTGTCGAGAAATGCGGATTGCGAGTTATGTCGAGCGAAAAAACGATGGAAGTTCATACTCCTCTCGGGAAAACCACGCAAGTGATCAAAGAATGCCAAGGAATACGAATCAAGGTGGGCGGTCGAGAACTTTCAAGAGATTTGCTAGTGATGGATATTGAAGAGTACGAGGTGCTATTGGGTATGGATTGGTTGACGAAGCATGCTGCAACAATTGATTGTCCACGTCGAACCATTCGATTTGAAGTGCTAAGAGGATCTATTTGCACGTTACGATATCGACAAACCGGGGATCACATATTGCACATTTCTGCATTAGAAGCGAAACATCTAATATCGTCCGGGTGTGCTGCATATCTAGCAACGGTAGTCTCTGTTTCCTCGAATGTTCCAAATATCTCCACCATTCCAGTCGTGGCGGAATTTCCCGATGTATTTCCTGAAGAGATCGCAGGGTTACCACCTGAAAGAGATGTTGAATTTGGCATTGAACTATTACCTGGTACGACACTAATTTCCAAGACTCCTTACCGTATGGCTCCAGCCGAACTTAAGGAATTGAATGTGCAATTAGAAGAGTTGTTGGAAAAAGGATTCGTTCGTCCGAGTACTTCACCTTGGGGAGCTCCTGTTCTCTTTGTACAAAAGAAAGACAGAACTTTGAGGTTGTGTGTGGACTATCGAGAACTGAATAAGGTGACAGTGAAGAATCGATATCCATTACCGAGAATTGACGATTTGTTTGATCAACTAAGAGGTTCATCAGTATATTCAAAAATCGATTTGAGAACGGAGTACCATCAGATGAAGATTAAGACCCAAGATGTGGAGAAAACTGCATTTCGAACTCGATATGGCCATTATGAGTATTTGGTGATGCCGTTCTGATTGACTAATGCTCCTGCAGCTTTCATGGACCTTATGAATCGGGTTTTTCGAGACCTATTGGATTCAAGTGTGGTGGTTTTTATTGATGATATCCTGGTGTATTCGGGATCACATGAAGAGCATTCTGAACATTTGCGTATGGTGTTACAACGATTGCGGGATCACAAGTTATATGCTAAGTTGTCGAAATGCGAGTTTTGGTTGGATCAAGTGTTATTTCTGGTACATGTAATTTCTGGTGAAGGTGTAGCAGTAGACCCTGAAAAGGTACGAGCAGTGACGGAATGGAGTCGACCGATTAATGTAAGCGAGATAAGAAGTTTTCTGGGTATGGCAGGATACTACAGACGTTTTGTGCAAGGGTTCTCGCAAATATCACGACCATTGACAACATTGCTGCACAAAAATGTTAAGTTTTCATGGGGCGAGGAACAAGAAAGAAGTTTTCAGGAGTTAAAGAAACGGTTGGTTTCAGCACCAATTCTAGCGATGCCGGATTCGAAACAAGACTTTATAGTTTACACTGATGCATCACGAGTTGGGTTAGGCGCAGTGTTGATGCAAGATAGACATATGACAGCCTATGGATCACGACAGTTGAGACCGCACGAGCAGAATTATCCGACTCATGATTTGGAGTTAGCAGAAGTGATCTTTGCACTGAAGCTTTGGCGACATTATCTGTATGGAACAAAGTGCAAGATTTTCACCGACCACCAGAGTTTGAAATACATATTTACACAGAAAGAGCTAAATATGAGACAGAGAAGATGGCTTGAGCTAATGAAGGACTATGATTTGGATATTCAATACTATGCCGGGAAAGCCAACGTGGTGGCAGATGCACTAAGTCGGAAAGGTCAAATCAATCTAGCGTCGATGATTACGCAAGAACCACGATTGCTCGAAGAGATGAGATTGATGGGTTTGTATGTTGGAGCATCTTCGGAGTTCACGAAGACGTTAACCGTTCGATTGGCTAGTACAGGACCTTCGATAATAGCAGCAATAATGTTGGCAGCTGTGAGTATTCAACCAGGAATGCACAAGCGCATGAGAAATGCACAAAAGCAAGATCCAAAATGTCAGAATTTTCGAGAAGGTGTCGATTCGGGTCGAGATACTCCTTTTTGTGTTGATAGTGAAGACATATTGCGTTTTGGCGATCGTATCTGTGTACCAGATGATAGAGAATTGAAGTCATTAATCCTATCTGAAGCGCATGAATCAGGGTATACGATTCACCCTGGGGAAGTCAAGATGTATCAGGATTTAAAGAAGTATTTTTGGTGGCCGAACATGAAACAAGAGGTGGTACAGTATGTGGAGAAATATCAAGTGTGTCAACAAGTTAAAGCGGATCGACGTAAGACAGTTGGACTTCTACAGCCGATTGTACGACCTAAGAGTAAGTTCGAAGCAATCACGATGGATTTTGTGAGCGGATTTCCCAGAACAGTGGGGCGATATGATACAATTTGGGTGATTGTGGATAGGTTGACAAAGGTAGCTCATTTTATACCAACCCGAACAGATGCAACGGGAAAAGACCTAGCCGAAGCATTTATGAAGTTCCAATTCAAATACCATGGATGTTCTCGGACAATAATCTCTGATCGTGATACTCGTTTTACATCACACTTCTGGCAAAGTTTTCAAGAGTCAATGGGTACGAAACTGAACTTTAGTTCCGCACATCATCCACAATCTGACGGACAATCAGAAAGAACGATCCAAACATTGGAGGATATGTTACGAGCTTATGTTTTGAGTTTCAAGGGAAGTTGGATTGATTATTTGCATTTGACGGAATTTGCATATAACAATAGCTATCATTCGAGCATCGGAATGCCTCCGTTCGAAGCGCTATATGGGCAATCATGTCAGACACCGTTGTGGTGGAAACAAGCTGGGACTTATGTACCAACTGGACCTGAAATGATGCAACAAACAGCTGAAAAGACTCGAATTGTGTTGAATCGACTCAAAGCAGCCCAAGAACGACAAAAGCAATATGCAGATGTACGACGGAGACCTTTGGAATTTCCAGAAGGTGAACATGTCTGGCTCAAAGTGTCCCCAATCCGAGGAGTACATCGTTTCGGTGTGACCGGAAAGCTAAGTCCTCGTTAAATTGGACCTTTTCAGATTCTACGACGAGTGGGACCAGTAGCATATGAACTTGCATTGCCTCCAACATTGGATCGAGTACATCCGGTGTTCCATGTATCACAACTTCGACGCTATGTGCGGGATCCTTCTCATCATCTAGATTTCTCTGAGTTACGATTGGATGATACACTCGAATATCAAGAAGAACCGATGCAAATTTTGGATTGGAAAGAACAACGGCTTCGGAATCGAACCATTTCATTGGTGTTAGTACAGTGGGGTCATCATTCAAAGAACGAGGCAACTTGGGAGTTAGAATCGAAAATCCGAAAGCGATATCCCGAGCTATTCCATGAATCAGGTACTAGTTTCGTTCAAAGGATTGAACAAGGTTTTTAAGGAGGGGGGAATGTTACAGTAAATAATTAAAGGAAACCTTAATAAATAGTTAAAGGAAGAAGTAGTATTAAATGGTATTGTAGTAGGACATTTAATGCATTTATGAGCCAAGGACCTTTATATAATTTGAAAAGTTACAAGGGTTAAATTGCAAAAGTTCAATTAATACATTTCTATTCCTTTCTCTAGACCATTCCAACCGCCACATAAGTTCCCTCTCTTCTTCTTTCCTTGCCGTGGGTCCACAAGGAAAACATTTCATTGCTTTTTCTCTCTTAGCCGTGGGTTAACAAACAAAGCCATATTTTCTATGATACTTGTGTTCACACCATTATTTCCTTTCTCTTCTTGATTCTTGCCGTGGGTTAACAACAAAAAGGAACATTTCTATGATACTTGTGTTCACACCATCATTTCATTTCCTTGTTCTTTGCCGTGGGTCAACAAAGAAACCAAAAAGATTTCCTTCTTCCTTCTCTCTTGCCGTGGGTGAAGTCAAAGCCACATTTTTTCGTGCTTAGTGTGTTCACACCATCAAGGTGATTGAATTTTATGACTATTCTCCTATTTTTGCTGTTTTGGTCCCTTATCTTTTCCTTGCCGTGAGAATGGTAAACAAAGGGTACAATTTGTATGATGGTGGGTTGAACCAAAGTAAATCAATTATGCAACATAAGTAAGTGGTATTGCTATATAAGTTATAATTTAGGGTTCATGTTGTATGCAAAATAAGTATGCAAAATGAATAAGTTGTATGGTTATATAAATTGTAGTTAAGTGTTCATGTTGCACCAAATAACCAAACCTTAGTATAAATTGTGTACAAGCATGTTGTAAGCATGTTGTACTTAAAAGAGACTATGTTGTGAATTGTTTCAAAGGTATACCATGTTGGGGTTAATTGAAAGGTTATGTTAATTAAGAACCAAATTAAAGGTATACATGCCCTTTATGTGAATGTACGTCAATTGTTCAATTACCAATTAAGATCAATTAAAATTTATAGTTCAAAGTCTTAAAAAAAAAAAGAAGGAAAATATTAGTGAAACTCAAAAATGTTATTATATTGGTTTAGGTAGAATTACGGGGGATCAGGAAAGATTGAGTACCGACGCTTAGCGATTCGATACGCAACGACTACTCGACAGGTGCGTAGTTTTACTTTCGGAGTTACAAGAGGTTTGATACTGAAATGTGAATATGATATGTTGCATTTTGATATTCGATTGAATTGCATATTTTGGAAATTCAGCATTCATGATCATATTGATTACTTGTATTGCATAATGGAGTATCATTTTGTCTGGTTACCGATATTGCTTGTTCTCCGTTATTGATCTTATGGAATGATATGGAATTTTGCAAAAGAAAGGTAATATACGAAGGACGAGGATCGCAACCTGACTTCGCAAAACAGGATCCTTATGCGCATATAGAAACTGTCCCCTATTGTGCCCAGTACCGGTTGGGAAAGGGGAATATATTACTTAAGTGGACCTAACGATGAGACGTTGGGTCAAAAATGAATTTGATATGTGAGTGTTTGAAATTATGAGATGTCTCGAAATGATGTGAATTGATATGAAATCTGAACTGAATTACCAGACCTATATTATTATAGTTTGAATAGTAAGAACCACTTGATACCATGTATACTCGAGACATATTATGTTTCTTTCTCCTCTTATTGTTTGATAATCGTTTTCATTGATTATATTGCTATATTGTCATTATCTTTGCATATTGTGGATAAAATGTTTCAGGTACGAAAGTAAAACTAAATATCGCACTGGGAAATCATATTTCTCACTACGTTGTTTGTACATTTTTGCAGGCATTGGGTTCGATATGTGAGACGAGCCAGTTATCGTGTAGGCCTTTTGACCTTTTTGTATGAATCATAATACTATATTAGTGTGTATATTTTGTACATCGGGTTTTCATACCTTTTTGTGTGTTGATACTTGTGAAAATCCCGATTTCATGTTGTACCGTTTGTATATGAATACTTGTAAAACCTTTGTTGTGTATGATCGTTTCTTGTTATAGTATTGTTACATCTGAAATGGTATTATAATTATGTGAATTGCAAATGTTATATTGAAAATGTTTGATTGTTAGCCTTACGAGTACATGTGTTTCATGTATTCGTGGCGGGGATGTCATGCCCTGAAATTCGGGGTGTGACAAATAGCTAAGGTCTCTATGTACATTGGGGAGTGGTACCGGTTCCCCTTATGTTTTTGAGGTTTCAGTTTAATGAAATTGGTGGGGTGTTTCTAAAAAATAAGAACATATTAAAGAACCGATTACTCTTTTGAAAGAAATAATAATAATGAGAACTTCCTGTTCCAATCATGGACCAAATGGGAGTTCATGACTTCCTCTGTAGCAATCATGACTTCCTCTGTAACAATCAGGGGCCAAAAGAGAAAACTCTTCGAATATTAGAAAATCTCGTAATACCGACTAATAGAAAATATAATAAATAAACGAAATAGCTCCAATACCTCACATATAACACACACACACTCTAAAACTGAGAGACCGATCTTAATCACTCAAGGAGAGGTATTATAGCACATTAGCACTTATATATGCTACGTCGAGTTACAAGCATCACGAACGGATATTACGATCATTGTTGTCGGAACTACGGTCGAAGGGGAGACGGTACCTTTCTTTGAACACTATAGAACTCACCTCAACAAAGTTCGATTATCGGGAAGGCTGCTTCGGCAATGGTAGTCAGAAATCGTGTGTGCTAGAACGAATACACATGGGTCAGGTAGGAAATGATGTTAATGGGTGCCTTCTGGACTTGCGCCATTGGCAACCGGATTTCTGTCCTAATTTTTATTGGGTCATAACTATTTATTTTAATCTTGGTGACAGCCGGAGATTGAATTTAGTAATAGTACCTATTGCGTATGGAAGAACTTGGGGTTTGTATTGGGATGTGACATTCGTGTCGTAATAGCCACTCGAGAAGAAGGTTGGTGCAATAATCGTGCCGCAATTAATAACCACTCAGGAAGAGTCACTTGCAAGAACAATTGCACAAGTCGAAGTTGCACAAGTCTAGTCGAGTTGAGTGAAAATGTTTCGAGGGAGATGATAAGTTTGGGAGATTAGTCATAAGGATTACTAGATATCCATACTTGACGAATTATTGGAAACTTAAACGAAGATGTCTCATGTCTAAGAATCAAGAGAGAGATGCTTGTGCAATGCAGTTATGGGTGCTAGTATGATCCATTATTGTCGGATAAATCAAGGTCAAGTAGATCAAAGAGTTTTGCACGGCTTCAGGACAAAGCTATCCAAGAACAACAAGGACAATTACAAGATCAAAGGGTTTTATCCAGCAATAACTTTTTATCTTTTTGCTGCAGCATCTATTTGGTCATCTCATGTCTCTGCTTGAAAGTTTTTATGTTTGGTAAATTAACATGCTGTTTGCATAAGTGGCCAGACTGCTGGAGTTAGAATGGGGCCAGTTTTATTGCCTGTTTGAGTAAATGACATGAGTTAGAATGGATTCATATCCGCTGCTCTTTTCACCTTTCAATCTGGATCATTGATTTAAAATGAACGGATTAGATCCATATCTTATAATGTACCAGCCCCTTGCACCTCAAATCTGGACCGTGCGTTTTTTATTTGGTGGTCCAGATTATAAGAGCAGGTCCTGTTTTTGACCATAAAAAGCAGCCGATACGGATCCAGTTAGAATAGGGCAAATTTTATTGCCTGTTTGGATAAATGGCAGGAGTTAGTAAAAACTTTGATTCAGAAATAAAATGGGATATGAAACCCTTTTTTCAACAAAAAAAATGAAGAAGAAGAAATTGTATGTAAGTTTTGTTGCGTGCGAAGGCCATCGTACATCAGGAACAGCAATACTTTGTTTGGTATTTGGTAATTTCCACGGGATGTGTGAGTATCTAATGGTGATGCCTGAGTTGATGAAAAAATGTGTAGGTCGATTTAATTGTATACACTCTTTTTGGGTTTTTTTAACCATGTCAGTTTGTCTGATTCTTTGTTTGAAATTAAGTTGTTTGCTTTGGAAACCATCTCAATATGTTTCCTGGAAATCTTTGTTTCTTTCAAGAGTTGAGAGGTACCATTGTACCAAGGAACAAGAGGTGTTATTGACTTACTGTGAGATACAATAAAGTTAAATTGCGTGAGTGTCGAAACGAATCCGCTGTCATTATTTCGATGGTAGGATGCTGCCATTGAATGACTGACAGGTGAGACCCACAAATAATGGAACTTTCTGATTCACATCCACAACGTTGAAATTTAAGGCAGCGGTTCAGATTTGCTGCCATAGTTATCCTGCCATCGAAATAATAACAGCAGATACGGATCACGTGAGTGTCGTCCAGGAAGAACCCCCTTCCTCCAACACTGCATGCCTCAATTGTGTTGCCAGAATCTTGATATTTTGACGGAGCTCTTCTCTTTTTTTTACTTCTGACTTGCAAACAGAGAGAGAGTGAGAGAGCGAGAGAGGACTCTACAGTAAAAAAGGTTATGAATCCGTTTAAGGTATAGATGATGCTACCATCCATTTTTACTTCTGACTTATTCACGTACTACAATTTTTTCTGGACTGATTTAATGTTCTTAATTACACATGTTTGAGTAATTCTTATCTATGCAATTTACTAATTACTAAGGTTCTTTATCTTATTTGTAGAGAAAACAGAATTCCAGTAATTTAAACAACGAATAGTAACAACTAGAGGAAATTAACATGCATTTCCAACCAATTATTATTATACTGATAAATTGATCACAAACATATGCAGCTTTTTAATGATCACAATTCAACTTGCTCTGTTGCAACTCTCAAAAAAACATCTTGTTCCTTGGTACCGGTCAACTCGTGTATCATCTGCCTGAGCGTCGTCCAGGAAGAGCCCCCTTCCTCCAACACTGCATGCCTCGCTTGTATTGCCAGACTCTTGATATTTTGACGTAGCTCTTCTCCTTTTCCATCAATCGCCATCAACTCTCGAATGGCCGACTCTAGATCGTTACTTAACACCAAACCGTCACGGGTGCCATCACGGGCCCGGACCCGTATGCCTATCTTTAGCTCATCCACTACATATTTTGAATTCATATGCTGCTCGGCCTTCATTGGCATTGTGACAAACGGAACACCGCAACAGATTCCTTCCAACACCGAGTTCCACCCACAATGAGTCATGAATCCTCTCACGCTCTCATGTCTAAGAATTTGTAATTGGTCGACCCATTCGCTCACTACACATCCACGGTTTTGCACTCTATCTTTGAAGTGAGCCTCAATGCATGATTCGTTTTCTTTGAGTGCCCATAAAAAGTTGACTTTTGAGTTCTCTAGTGCCGATGTGAGCTCTTTGAGTTGTGTTTCTGACACAACCACTTGTGACCCGAATGAAATATATAATACATGACTATCTGTTTCCAGTTTCGAGTTGAGCCACTTCATCCATGGAGGGCACTCGGTTGAGTAAGTGTCTGGCTGGGCATGGCACAGCGGGCCCACACACCATGGCTTCGGACCTACAAAATCCTTCCAGTAGTCGCAATATGGTGCCTCCAACCCATAGAAGCTATTGACTAGCAGTCCATCACTATCAGATATTGCTTTGACAGTCTCCATATCATACTCCCACACAGGAGTGCTTTCGTTTGGTGTGTCATTTGGCTCGGTGAGTTCAGCCATCGTTAACTCGATATGGGGAAAATTGGGAATAGCAAAGGGCGTTAGGTCATCACGCGTAAGGTGTGCATGCGGTTTATGCTTTTGTAGGAGGAACTTTATTGTGTTGGAAAAGCATCCCATGCCATTGAAAGACAAGTTTGGGATTGCATGCCGTTTGGCTGACTCGACAGGCCACACTAAGAAGGGATCGGATATTAGAAAAGCAACAGGCGGCGACAATGATTTCATTGTTTCTTCAAATTGTGGTTGGAGGACCTTGAAGGATCTCACCAAGGTTACAAAGGAGGTCAAGGAAGTGACCTTGCCGAGGCTTTGCGTGAGGTCTTCCGGGAAATGGAGCGACATTATGTTGATGTTATCAGTAGTGCTCATAGAGAGCATGGAACGAACAAAAGCGGCATTGTGAAGGGTCGTAAAAACGGTGACTTGAGAGACAAGGTGGCGTTGACATAGGAGGCGTGCCAAGTGGAGAAGAGGAATTGTGTGGCCTTCTGAAAAGAATGGGAAGATTGCTATGTGAGGGAGGGAGGATGAAGAATTCATTGCTCCTTTCTTTAATTTCCTTATTTTCAGTGTTCCTTTTTTTCTTTTGTTCAAATAACTAACTGAAGCTTTGTTGTTGTCTGTTATATAGTTTACTAAGAAGGCGACTGGCATGTGAATTAAATATTTATATAACACAATTATCTCCAACTCCAGTAGTTGACGAATCAATAATTACGATTAGAATGTAATTAAGAATCAGTGCGCACCATTGACATCATATCGTGTGTGTGACTGTGTATATACTAGATTACTCATACACGTTATCAATAACAAATTAGACCCTAGTTAATTTATTTATTACATATGCTACCCAAGAGCTCCTGATTAAGTCGTTTACATAGAAATAACAAATTAACTAGTTCTTAAGAACCAGTTATTAATCCAAGCTATTATTTTATTAGGGTTGGTTTGAATTGTTGCCCTTTCGTTTTCTAAGACCTAATTTATGTCTTATATTTCAATTGTGCTATTATCGTTGCCCTGTCTTTTTCTAAGACCTAATTTATGTCTTATATTTCAATTCATCAATATATTGTGCTATTATCCTCTCCTGTTCGTTCCACGTGAACTTGCACTATTGGAATAAAAACACTATTTCTTACTGCTAAAAGTGATAAGAACTACTATGTCGCTGGTAAGAAAAGGATATTTCTGTCACACATGTCATGTCACGGTAAGAAAGTGGCTCTAAGATCATCTTCGGTCTTAAAATTTTCGGAATTTCTAATCTGACGTGACAGTTTCTAAACGAGTTTTAAGAATGTAAATGAATTTTTTATTTAGCAATTTTGCTAAAGAGTTTTTTATTTAGCAATTTTGCTCTAGAATTTATAAACTCTGACGTGTCTTAATCATTGACTAAAATTGATCGATCTCTCCACAACACTAGTGATATTTGTTGATGTGATAATTAAGAAACTTTAACTTTTTAGTTTCAGAAATGAAATGTTTAAAAATTAAAAAAATAAAATTTTTAAAATATATGTAGCAATTATTTTAAAACTCCAAAGGTTTCGGAAATGAAGCTTATCTAAGTAATATTGCATTGTGTGACAGATCCGATAAGAAATACCAACATTCCTTACCGTAATAAAGTATTTCTTACGGTATTTTACCGGTCAAAAATAAGATTTACTTTTTGAAAATTTCTTACTACATACGATAAGAAATGCGATTAATTTTAACAAGCAATTACATTTTGATAAAAAATGAGATTTTTTACAAGCAATTATGATAAGAATTATAGGATATTGTAGCATATTTTTTTGGATGATGAGCTATTTAAAATTAAATGTATTGTTCTTATTTGTTTACATATCAACAAAAATTACAACCAAAATATATTCACGCTTCATTAATCCATTACCTAAATTAAATAGAATGCTTTAGGATGTAATATTACAAAACAAAATAGAATCCTTTAATAACTCATGAAATGTACAAAGACAATATTAACAAGATTAAAATCATAAATTCAGTACATATCAAATACTTCATATATATAACCAATCTAATAGTAGCTAAAGTGCAACAAAATAAAATAATACAAACAAAATAGAACAGTATCTAGTTTGAAATTTTAAACTAATCTCACTAGTCACTGATCTCACTCGTCCTCGCTATCGTCAGTCTTCGTCGGAGCTAACACACGTTGCTGCATAATTGCAACAAAACAAAAGGAACAGAAAAGAGAGAAAAAAAAAAAAAAGATACTTAGGTGTCCCTTACTAGATGTCAAGTGCAAAAAGTATAAATACTTAAGAAATACCAGTAAGGCCATTGATCAAGGAGGTTGATCTAATCAAATTCTAGCTAGCTTCTGCATGTTCAATACCAGTTTCATTCCAATACTAGCTTCAGACTTTTAGAGGATAATTTTGAATTTAGTTTCAGCTATTGAAGACCAAAAATAAGAGTATCTTATACTGAATTGCCACACACGTAAAAAAGTGTGCACTTGTCATAAAAAAAGTACTAAACTAAAGCATAACATAACACTAAATTAAACAACTTGAATTAGTTCTTGATTATCGAATTCTGAAGCTTTTATATTAAGTTACAAAAGGTTACATTTTTTAGATGGAAAAGTCACTAGGTTACAGTTTTTTAATAAGCATAACTGAGGTAATTTTAGTAATGACAACTGTAACACTTTTCTTTTTAATGTGAATTACATATTTTTATCATAGATGAATACTTCATTGGGCTAGGGTAATTTCCCACTGCCAAAAATCCTTGAACTAACCCTTTCTATTATAAACCATAAGTCATCTTTCAATAAACTACAAATGATGCACATATTTCAATACCACAACTACTTAGCAAATAAATATTGTCATTGTATATATTTTTTATACTTAATGAAAAAGAGATATACATTTAAGCCTTACCTGAAATTAGGTGGCCTAAAATCATTGAAGTTGGAGTAATCGTTGAATTGTCTAGAGGTCGATGCATTCTGGAAAATAAAATAGTTGTAAAATTAAAATTTTGTTTTCTAATTTTCTAAGTGTATGGTATCACTGCAAACATTTTATCCATTCAATATGGTGCACATGGCTTATACAAAACTAATTAAACAAGTTTAGAATTATTCCAGCAAAATATTATTTCATAGCATGATTGTTCAATAATAGCATGATTGTAAATCAATTGATTTGCACAATTCTCAAGCACTGGTCAACTTTATATAACTGTGAAGTATGGTTGAAGCCCACATACACTGCACAATTCTTAAGCACTGGTCAGCCATAATTTTTCCTCTGGGATATCCTCATTCTTTGATGTCTCGCTTGATACTGAAGGTATACAGCGAGATGGGAGAGTAATAATAGGGGTGACGGTGAGTCAAGGACTGTGAGTTTTGAGAACATTTCTTGCTTGGTTGAGACGGTTCTGGAGCCGATACCAGTTCAACCGGTTGTTTGGATTGTGAAGTAGGTTGATGTGTCGACTCAAGATGGCGAGAGTGAGGGTCATGCTCAGGGGGCGTTGAGAGTATACATGAGGAGGATAAAAGAGACTATGGAAGTTGTGCCAACAAAGCCACTTATTCCAAGTCCCTTGTCCTTGAGTGCTTCGACTCAGGAGACGCCTTTACCATCCACGACAGACTGAGATTACTCAGGTGATATAATTTCTCTCTCTACCCCCCATATCGGTAAGGCGAATGCAGGAGTCCCACCAGATCGATATGGTTTCGTACATGATATTGCTCATTCTGTCTTTTGCTCTCACATATCATCTAGACATGGAGCATTCATTGCATCTTTGGACATTGTCTCTATTCCTAAATGTTAGCAGGTTGCTAAGAAAGATTCGAAGTGGAAAGCGACCATGTTAGAGGAATTTGGGGCTCTTGCGAAAAACAAAACCTGGCAAGTTGTGTCACTGCAACCTAGCAAGAAGGTAGTTGGATGAAAATGAGTCTTCACTATGAAGCAAAATTCGAAGAGTTTGGTTTAGCACTACAAGGCCCGGTTGGTGGGAAAGGGATACATTCAGACTTATGACATTGATTATGATGAGACATTTGCACCCGTGGCAACGATGAACACAGTCAGAACTCTAGTTTCTTTAGCTGCGAATGAAGGGTGGAAGCTACACCAATTCGACGTGAAGAATGCTTTTCTTCATGGTGATTTGTTGGAGGATGTGCACATGAAGATTTCACGGTGCTTCGACACAAACTAAACGATTGGTAAGGTTTGCCGGCTCAAGAAATTTCTTAATGGATTGAAGCAATCTCCTCGAGCTTGATTTGACAGATTTAGAAAGACTATGGTAGGCAAGGATATCAACATATAAATGCCGACCATATTGTGTTCTTTAGACGACATGGGGATCACATCACAATGCTCATGATATATGTGAACGACATGATCATTACAGGTGATGATGGTGATGAGATTGCGAAGTTGAAGGTACGACTTGGAAATGAATTTGAGGTGGAGGACCTGGGCATTTGAGATGCTTCCTTGGGATTGAGGTGACTCATGGGCCAAAGGAGATTGTTATGTCCTAATGGGAGTATGTGCTAGGCATGCTAAAGAAAACATGGATGTTGGATTGCAAACCTGCGAGTGCGCCTATTGATCACAAGTCAAAGCTAAGTGCAGAGGCATGTGAGTCGGTCGACAAAAAGAGGTGCTAGATACTAGTGGGTTAACTGATATATCTGAGTCACACTCGTCTGGACATATCCTTTGGTGTGAGCCGCTACATGCATGATCCTAGGAATGGTCACATGGACGAAGTGTATCAGATTCTGAGGTACCTGAAAAGTGCACCAGGTAAATGGCTGATTTTTCGAAAGATTGGGCACTAGAATACCGAGGGCAACAATGATTCAGAATAGGCTAGTTGTGCTGACGAGGTCCACGTCTAAATATTGCATATTTGTAGGAGGCAATCTGGTCTCCTGAAAGAATAAGAAACAACCAGTAGTTGCGCGTTCCACATCCGAAGCATAGTACAAAACCATGGTCATTAGTGTTGCAGAGATGATCTGATTGAGATCAATGTTGGTGGAACTCAAGATGGACAAATGAGTCCAAAGAAAGTTGTGGAGTGACAACAAGTCGGCGATCAGCATCGCCAACAACCCCGTGCTGCATAACATAACCAAGCAAATAGAGATTGATCGGTTCTTCATTAAGAAGAAGTTGAATAGCAAACTACTAGAGTTGGAAGATGTAGCTACTAGAAAATAAGTGGTTGATTTTCTCACCAAGATACTTAGTTCGCTAGAATTGATTAGATTATGTGACAAAATTGGCTTAGTGGATATCTTTTGTTTATCTTAAAAGAAAGTGTTAGTATTTGCATCTAATATAAAAACCTATTCGACAAATAGAAATATATAAAATATCTAGAAATTTAATTGAAAGTTTAAACTCTATATATACTCCAAAGAATAATGAATGACAGAACTAATTATTTTAGCTCATCTTCTCTTTTTCGAGTTATTCTGACTTGTAAGTACTATTATTATTTTATTAGGACTAGGTTAGATAGTATTATTATTTTATTATTAGGGTTGGTTTGAACTGTTGTCATGTCTTTTTTCAAAGACCTAATTTATTTCTTATATTTCTATTGTGCCATTAATTATGCGCTCCTGTTCGTTCGTCGTGAATGAGGGTTTTTACGATTGAAGTTGGCACGGATTTCAAAGCTAACATACAATTAGATTGAAATGCAGCTTTCTGGACCCGTTTCCTCTGCTGCTCTTTTTTGTGCAGCAGAGGGTTGCATATAATTCGAACTGTCAGATTAGAAATCAACGCTTGATCGTCACTGATATGATTTAGAAAGAGTTTTATAATATTAAATCAGAATCGTTAAACTCTGATCGGACGGTCTAAATTAAAATGCAGCTCTCTGTTGCACAAAAAAGTGCAGCAAAAGATTTTGTTCCACCTCGTCGAATCACCAGCTCCTATATTTATCTTTTGGGCTACGGTGAGTAACTTGGGCCCAGCCTGTCTCAATGAAAGCCCAATTAGCCCAATTATCTTTCATCATCTAAACAGTAAACACCAATAAAATAAAGAGAAAAGTTCTTTTTGGTCCCGTCCCTCAACTATTTTATTTGGTTCTGTTACGTTTTTGAACTCTATTTTGGTTCAATCAAGCTCATAAATTGTTGAGTTTGATTCAAATAGCATCCTCAATTTTTTCTTGATTCCAATTGTTTCTTGAACTATAGAATTTGATTCACTTTACCTCATAAATTCTTGTTTTTTCCTTTTCAATATGCCTCATTATGTTAGAAAAGTTAAAAAAATGAATGAAATGCAATAGTTCAGAAGCAATTTGAACCAAGAAAAAAAATTAGAGTGCAGTTTGAATCAAAATCAATATTCAGAGACTTGATTAAACCGAAACAAAATTCAGAAACCTGACTAAATCAAATCAAATAATTTAGGTGCCAGAAAAGAATTTTTCTCTAGAATAAAATTTAGAACGATGGAGATTGTCTTAAATATCATTAGTTCATAACCGCCAATTTCAATAAATAAGGAACCAATGGAGTATAAGAGAAGAATATGCAAACACAGAATAAAATGAGTAAAATAAATACGATGAATTAATGTATGCAAAAATATAATTAAAAAAAATTGCTAGCCACCTGAGAGCTAAGACAGGAATTTATTCATAATAAATTAAATTGACAATTAGAAAATAATTGGGAAACGTTTAAAAATGTGCTATTGTAATATATATAAAATGATTTGAAAATAGCTAGTTTTTAATAACAAAGAAATAATAAACTAAATACTAATTTTTTGAAAAGAAAAAATTTCCTAAAAAATAGTACGTATAGCAATCTTATATTATTTTTTTGGAAAATTTATAAAATTTGTAATATTGGTACCAAATAAATTGTTTGGCGATATTTAGTTTAGTTAATCGTTCTTCATTCAATCATATAATTGCTTTAAAAAATAAAAAAAACACAAACGGATTTTTTTTGCAAAATAATCTTGTATATTTATACGATTTGTCAATTTTTTTTTGCAAAATAATCTTGTATACTAAAAAATGTGCTTCATTTTATCTCCAGAAAAAAAATTATAGATCATGTTCTTTCGTGATAAAAATTGTGAATCCGCCCAGTGTGTTGTAAACCTAAGAAGAATGAATATAAAAAAAAACTAGCTGAATACCCCCCAGTGAGAGTAGCATTAGCATCCCTCTCTTGTATCCTCTTGTGTACCGAGCCTTTCTGAAGTCTCACACTCCCACATTCTTTTAATTGCATCATTCAACTTGCGCGGAAGCGTATGCGCTATCATAATTTCAATGACAAGAATTTGTTATTGAGACACTGACACTGAATCCCACAAAATAATGACACTTTCTTGAATCAAATCACAATCGTTGAGATTAAAACAACACTTTTAATTGCATCATTCAACTTGCGCGGAAGCGTATGTGCTATCATAATTTCGATGACAACAATTTGTCATTGAGATAATGACACCGGGTCCCACAAAATAATGAGACTTTCCTGAATCAAATCACAATCATTAAAATTAGAACAATACTTTTAATTGCATCATTCAACTTGTGCGGAAGCATATGCGCTATCAGAATTTCGATGAAAAGATTTTGTAATTGTGATACTGACACTGAATTCCACAAAATAGTGAGATTTTTTTGAATCAAATTACAATTGTTGAAATTAAAACAACAGTCCAGATTATAAAAATGTCACTGTTTGCAATCAAAATAATGACATCAAAATCAGGGGCGGATTCAGAAAAATTTTCAGGGTAGTTCAACATTTTGATTTTTTCTCGGGGTGGTTCAAAATCATGAATATTTAAAAAAAAAATCAAATTATAAGTCTATTTTTTAGAATTTTTTTCTAATTACATGATCAATTTTGAATTCTTTTTTTTTCAGAATGAGTCAGCTGACCCAAGCCAGCTCGCTCCTTATCGAAACAACAGCTCAGATTATAAAAATGTCACCGTTTACCAGATACAGATCCAACTTACGGTATGGTACATGGTAGTGGCCACAGCAAATTACGGAGGCCTTCTCTCTCTCTCTCTCTCTTTTTTTTTTTTTTAAATCTTCGCAGAAGCTGCGAAGTCGTGAGAGGGGAATCGAACTCTTGACCTTTGGGTAGAACAATCCTGGAACTTTTTCTCCTAGCCAACTGCGCTAACTCCCTCTCCTCTCTCTCTCTCTCTCTCTCCGTGAAGGCAAAGGATTTACCGTTTACGTTCTAACCTCTCAGCTATATACCCAATGCATTCATCCGATCCGACCCGTTGATATCAGACCCAGAACCCGCTATGCATTCCTACATTGCCCATCTCGCAAAGCTCATCAAAAGACCCCCTAATGAGGCTCACTTCATCCATTACATCAAACTCTATGCTAAAGCAGGTGCCTTGCATGAGGCAACACAGCTGTTCGACAAAATGCCTCAACTGAAATGCACACCTACTGTGGCTTCACTGAACCAGTTGCTCTCGGTTTTGTGCGAGAAAGAAGAAGGGCTGTACATGGTCAAGGATGTTTTGTTGAAATCTCAGGAGATAGGGATTCGGGTTGACGGGTCCACTTTTTGGATTTTGATTGCAGCCCTTTGTAAGAACGGGAGAGTGAAGTTTGCAATTGAGATTTTGCGACTAATGGGTTTGTTTGAATGTGATATTGATCCGGAAATGTATTCCGTTGTGTTGAAATCCCTGTGCAAAGATTCAAACAGTTGGTCAGATGTACTTGCATTTGTGCGAGAAATGCGAAATGCAGGATTCCCACCAGGTATTTGGGATTGTTATAATGTGATTGATTTACTTGTTAAAGAGGGAAAAGTTGATGAGGCTTATTTTTTTGTTAATGAGATGAAACATGATCGAACAAAACCTGATGTGATCTGCTACAACAAAGTGTTGTCAGGGTTTTGTGAGGCAGGGAGATTCGATATGGTAGACGAGATATTCGATCAAATGCTCATTAGGGGCCTTGTCCCAAATATATGTACTTTTGAGATTTACATTGGTGGTTTGGCTAAGAAAGGTGATGTAGATGGAATGGTTAAAATGGTTAAATGCATGGAAAGGACAGGGTTTAATGCTAATGTGCAAATTTATAACATGATTATCGGTGGGTTCATGAATATCGGCGAATTAGACAAGGCTAGAGAATTGATGGATGAAATGGTTAGAAAAGGGATTAAATGGAATTCAGAAACTTTAAGTCTTTATTATGAAAAGAAAATAGGGGAAAGTCCAGACATTGCAAGCTCCTAATGGAGATTGCTGTTGCTCAAGATTTCATTTGGGTCTTATGTTTTTCAATGTGGTTTATGTTATTCTGTATTTAGTGGAAAATGTTCTTTCTTGTGTGATGTTCAATCAATGATATGTAATTATTTTGTACTGTGATTTGTCAATCAATTTTTGTTGTGTTGCTAAAGGTAGAATGCTCATCAGGTTCTTTAGCCTCTTAGGCTCTTTCTCTTTATGTATGGCCAGATGACTGTTCTTGTTTCTCTGTTATAGAATTTAATCAATTTATTGCTTGGTTTAGATGAGGAAGTACCAAATGTTGATTGGTTCAGATGGCAAAATAAGGAATTGGAAATTCTGACAGTGTAATAAATACAAGAGTTTATGTGGGTTTCTGTGATGTTATTGGATGAAATGAGACTGGAGAATTAAAGAAAAATGATATTGCAAAGTAACGATTAAGATAGTAACAAGAAAAAATGGGTTTAATAAAGAAGAAATGGGTTAGAAATTACATAATTGAAATTGAGGTAAACGGGTTGAAGATGATACTTGATAAACTTCATACCCTTCTCTCACTCTCTAAATGCCTTTATATACTTAGGCATGTAAAAATTAATTATTCAATTCGGTAAAAAATTGAAATCCGGAAAGATGCTTCTCCTCTCTCAACGGCTCGTCAGACTCTTAATGGAAAATTTTCACAGACGGTCATGCAGCAAACAATTTCAACAGATAGGGTTAGAGGCACTCTAAAAATTGCACAGAGGGTCAAGGGCGCAATTAATAGTCGCGTCCCTAAGGAAATTCCGTTTTTTCTGAAATCAAGACATTCTGCATGTGCTTTTGCAGTTGTGAGCCCTAGCACTTAGGGGCGTGACTATTAATCACGCCCCTAAGTGTTTCTGAAATTTTATTGTTAAGTTGTTTTTATTTATACATTTTAATATAATAATTATTAGTTAGTACTAATATATAATTTTTGAGTATTTGTTAATATATCAATAAAAGTAGTATATTCATATAATATTTATTATTAGGCAAATTAATAATAATTTCAATATACAATAAATTTTTAATATATGTATAGTTGTAATATAATACTATTAATTTGTCTTGTTAATTTTTTTGGGTTAAGTTATTATTATTTATACCCTTTAATATAATAATTAGTTAGTACTAATATATTATTTCTGGGTATTTATTGATATATATATATATATATATATGAGGGGGGATCCATTGGCCTCCTTTTTCGTAGCCTCCTCTAGCCTCCTCGTCAAAATCAATGAAAATGGTCGATCCGGACCGTTGAAAACATTCTTCATACTAATATAGACTTAGAGACCAAATTTTAGATTTTTTTGAATTTTTTTACTATTTTATCGGACGGGTTGAAAAATTGGATTTATCTAACGACTTATAGACATCCAATTTTCAACCTGTCCGATAAAATAGTAAAAAAATTCAAAAAAATCTAAAATTTAGTCTCCAAGTCTATATTAGTATGAGTAATATTTTGAATGGTCCGGATCGGCCATATTCATTGATTTTGGTGGAAAATAGGGCTGGAGGCTACGGAGTGGAGGCCACGAGGAGGAGGCCATGGATCCCCCTATATATATATATATATATATATATATATATATGAGAGATGCTATCGTGCTTCATGAAGTAGATGGACCTCGTGCTTCATGCTTTTAAAACCGTTGGATTGAAACTTTCTAGCCATTCATTTGGGTGCCTTCTTAATATTACGAATGTAATGGTACTATTCCCCTTCCTTGGGTATTTTTCCCTCTGTTTCGCCTATACTAAGTACACGTCTCCCAAACTTCAAGCTTTTCGGTATTAATTAACCCTTTTCCCTTCTCAACTTAATTAGAATTTTGACCGTTCCATCCCTGTTTTCCTAGAAATTATGAAAAAATTTAGAAAGCCATGAAGGATACTAACCAAAAATTAAGCTCTGATACCAGTAAATGGCGGCGAGTAAATGGTGCCTTACGGATCGATCTTCAAACTTTGCAGGCCACTGAGGACGCGGGATAGTAAGAAGATAAGTGCGGAATAGTGAATTTGAAAGAAGAAATTTGAAAAGTTGGAATTTTATTGATACTCAAGTAAGAGAAGTAAAACTTGCTGGTTCTCAGCTTGTTTTGCAACTCTGAATACAAGCCCTTATATAGAACTAGAGACTCGGATTTTGGAATCTCAATTATCACATCGGGTGCTCATTGGGCCCCATCGACATGTGAATAAAGGGATTTCCACAATACTTTATCTCAAAAGATAACAAACGTGAGTGGGTGACTCAGCTAACCACTACACTCCACTCAAAATAAAGTAAAAAGGTGCTCATATAATTGAGCACTACACTCCAAGCAAATTTTTGGTGAACGGCTCTAATCCATCCACCTGCTAAAGCATTCATAAACATTTAGTAGTGGCTATCTTATTATGCCACATGCATAAGAAAACAAAACAAAAGAAAGATCCTCACAATTAAGTGATCCAGACCTAAAAAGTCAGCAGTTACCCATAGGACCCTGCCAGACTGAACCTTAAGATTTATTTATCAAAATTCAGCAGTTTTCATGAACTTCTGCTAAACTTTGGGACTCACCACAGCTTCCTTAATTTACATTTTTACAATATTATTAAGAAAAGCTTTAAAATCTTTTTCCATTCTTTCGAGCATTTCAAGCTGTTTCTTTAGTATCCAATAATTATCAGTTAGGATACAGTCACTGCGTTGGTAAGGCTTACAGTACTTCTCCTCCCTGTTAATTATGGAAATCAATTGCTGAATGTCCACCAAGGTGTGTCGCATGTGCATTTCCTTGGTGTCGGACAATCTTTGTGCGTTCTCACGCCACTCTTTGAGGCTTTGGTTTGGTTTGTTAATGTAGGCCTCGAACTGTTGTGCATGTAGTTGATCTGCATTGATAAGGGGAACAGGTTTTCGATTTTCTTTTGAAGGGATTGGGTTAATTCTTTCGGGACTGGCACATTGTTTTCCTCTTTGTTGTGCATTTCGTCTAGTACTGGACCCAATTTCTCGATCATCAGCCCTTGCTGGTCTGTGAGACATTGTGTGTTAAGGGTAGCAGTTGTAAGTCTCGATAGAGTATCTGCTAACGAGTTGAGTCTTCCTTCAATGTGCTCAAAGTTCACCTGCACTCCTGTACCTGTTGCAAAATCAACAAACTTAACCCATCGAACGCGCGAGGGTTTATTGTTAGATGACTTGTTATAAAAACTTATTATCGCCTGACAATCTGTTCTTAATGTGATTTCCGGCTTGTCCAAATAATGGATTTTCATGGCCGATAACGTTTCCATACAAGCGTGAATTTCTGCATCAATTGTTGACTTTATAACATCAAACTTGCCACTGGCATATGCACAGACTTTCTCGGTTGATCTGGGGTCATTCTTTCTCGGTTTCCATTTGCAAACTCCACCCCATCCTTCCATGCAACCGTCTGTTTCTAGTATAATGTATGCGTCCTCTGGCGGAAAACTCAGATCTGGCAAATTCTGGACCAGTTCCTGAATTTGTTTTATTAAATTTATATCTGAGGCTTTCAATCTTTTATCTCCATGTGGGCTAACTTTGGAGTAAAGAGGACCAAGCAAAATTCCCAATTTCGGGATGTAGGATCTAGCATAATTCAAAATTCCAAGCCATGATCTTAGACCCTTTTTCTCTTTGAGTTGTTCTATATCAAAGTTGGCTATCTTTTTAATGATGTGTGGTTGGAGCTTAATTTTTCCTCTATTGATATGTGCTCCTAAAAAGTCAATCTCAGGTACAGCGATTTTCATCTTAGTTGGTGATAGTACTAAACTGTGTTTTTCACAAATAGCTAACATCACCTCTAAATGCTGTGCATGTTTCTCCTCGTTTTCCGAAAATACTAGAATATCGTCAATGTACACTGCAATGAATGCCTCTGTTCCTCTAAAACAATTATCCATTTTTCTTTCAAATATTGCGGGGGCATTCTTCAAGCCAAACGGCATAACCAACCATTCATATAACCCTCCTGGGACGATAAAAGCCGTCCAAGGGATAGATTCAGGACTCATGGCTACTTGGTGAAACCCACTTTTAAGATCAAATTTGGAAAATATTCTGCTATTACTGATCTTTTTAAGGATTGTGTTTATACCGGGCAGACTGTATTGATCCTTGTGTGTATTGTCATTTAAAGTTCGGTAATTAAGGACCATCCTCTCCTTTCCTTTTATTTCCTTACCAGTTTTTGGATCAATAGATGTACCAGAATTTACAATAAAGGCCATTGTCCTATGCTTGCTGGTACTTGGCCTGATAACACTAATTTCTAGTAACGCTTTTATATGTCTATCGAATTGTTCTTTCATGAGAGGCGTTACATGTTTCAATGGTTTATCCTCTATGGTCAAATCTGGATTTATGATATCAAGCTTACACACGACCTTGTTCTTTTGCCAATGCATTAGAGGATCATTACCAATGAATCCTTGATTTTTGAGTCTAGTTAAGAGGCTGCCAAATCTCTTTTCAAACTTTGGATTTGTAATTAGCGACTGATGGTATAGAGCATCTTGAATCGTGATATACTCTATTTCATCTAATCCTAATTCTTCAATTGCAACAGAATGGGCTACTGTTTCAGTAGATGTTTGAACAACAGTAACATTCTTATAGAACGTTATCGTGTTTCCTTCAATTCTTAGTCCACCTTGCATTGATCTAATGAAATTGCACCCAATTAACATTTGTATACCGTCTTGCATACCCATGGGGAAACTATAAGTAAAGGGTATTCTGAATTTATTCTCACCAATTGTCATCTGGCCACCCTTTAGTTTCTTATTTGCTATCTGGGTTGAGTTAACTCCTATTATTTGTACCGGGTATGGACTGGGTTCCAGGGCTTCTTCTGGTACTGCTAGTTGATCAACTGAACAGTTTGTTGCACCAGTATCTAAAATTGCCCTTATTTCAAAAGGTTTTATATTAGGGATTTCGAATGTGATCATTAAGTTGTAAAGACGGTTAAAGATTCTCTTTTTCTCTGGTTGTGGTTCAGAGGTTCCTGCTTTATAGGAAGATTCATCAATTTCAAATAAAACGTTCATTCCTTCATCTCTTATTTCGTCTTCTTCTCCTATCTCATCTTCCTCTTTTGTTGAGAGATTATTAAAATCATTAGTTAAGTCTCTGATTAGATTTTTCTCTCTTTCCTCCTGTAATGTCTGTTTTAATTTTTCAATTTTGCCCTCAAGATACACAATATAATTAGTCAATTCCTTTATTAGTGCATCTTTATTATTGTAAGGTTTTGGCTGTAAGGAAGTTTTTGGTTTGACTTGTTTTCCAAAATAGAATGGGCGCATAATGAACAGACTGAGAGATTACATTCTATACACCATATACCGTATTCCGATTTTATTGTTAATTTACAGAAACTACAACTCCTTTGAACTTCTGTTTCTTCAAAATTATGCTCACAAGATTCTTGTTTTTCGGGTAATTCGACTTTGCTTCTCCATCCGAAGTCTGTTATTTGTAGCATCAGGTTTGATTCCATAGGTAATTCCTCTAAACAAGTTCGTACCTGATATTCTGTGTTACCTGCTTCTCCTTCTGACAGACTGCAGATTGCATCACTGTCCGGTTCGTTTAGATCTACTGAGACAACATCGAGATCATCTGGTAAATCCAGATCGTTCATTACTGCGGCTCTTACTATGTTGCCTTTCTTATTCCTGCATTCTCTAGCAAAGTGTCCTTCTTCTCCACAGATAAAACACTTGCATTTACGTACCCTTTCTGCGTGCTTTCTTTTAAATACCCTCACATGTGAATCATGAGGTTTTTCTTTGTAATTTCTAGCCTTTCTTAACCTATATTTCTTTCTATTATTTTGGTAATATCCTGGGATGGGTATTTTGTTACATATCGTTAAGTCCTTCAGGCTTCTTTGTAACGCAGCCTTTTTGCACATCTCGGCTAGGTACTGATACGAGAAATGGATTCTGGGGATTACCCCAACTGTATTTCCTGGGAATTTCTTTTGAAAAGCTTGTTCAAGTTCTTTCCCAATTAGCGGTGGCATTTTTCTAAAGAATTTTTCAGATAGTTCGGGGGATATATATATTCTTCCTGATTTTGCCGCTAATATTTTAAAATCATTCATGTAAAAGAATAGATCTTTCACATGTTCACAGGATAGCCTTTCTAAATCCTGATACGCTCTGTCCTGTTCATCAGTAGTTCCCTTCTATGGATCTTCCAGAATTAATACTCTTCTGATCTGAGATATTACGTTTTGCGTATCATCTGCCACTGCTTCTAAGGCTAAGTATTCAGCCTCAAAGGCCATTCTCCATTGGATCCAGATCTTCTTTTCTACTTCGCCTAATAAGTTTTCGATGAATTGTATTTTAGCTTTATTATTATCAAAGTTTCTTTCACTTATTAGGTTTCACGTTATTGATTCCCATCTTGAAATAACATCATTGTATAAGCCAATATCTTCTGGCAAGACTAACATTGCACCTTGCTTTTGCATGGCAGTTGGTAAGTTCCACTGTTCATTTTGGTGTGATCCGACTCCTCCGGGTAGACTTCTTGGTCTTTGCATGAACCTACTTCCTGATGATTCATCATCATTTCTTAATCTACCTGGTGGGTAATTTATTCTTCCCATCGTTGGCTCGGGGGGTAGATTATAATTTGATGTTATCGATGAAGATAAAACTGTGTTTTGGACAATAGGTTTTTCAAGAAATTGTTTCAGTATAGGATAATCAAATTCTAATTCTTGTCCCAAAACGTATACAATTTCGGTTTCAAAAGAAGATTTGTTCTTATCTCCACCACCTTCCGCGAAAGGATTTATGAAATCCTCTTCGTTTTCTTCATCACTTTGGTCCCATATAGGACCATCTTGTTTCATTTCTACTTCAGCCAAACTGGCGGTTAGCTGAATAGCTCCCTAGTACGTGTCATCGTCTTCTTCATCTTCTAATTCATCATCGGACACGTTTACAAACAGTACTAAGGATGTTTCTTCCTCTGACAGTTGTTCTTCATCGTTAGTTCCAACTGTTGGTCCCTGAGATGGTTGTGTAGCCGCATAATTTTTGAATTTTAATGAAATTGTTCTGTTTGATCTCGTGCGAATCATAGCGTCTTGTGGATGTTGCACCTCTGCTACATGCGGTGGTCTAATAATCCATCTTGATCCCCTTAATCCTTCTGTGGTATGTGATTGTCCAGAGATCGCTTGGACACCTCTACTGGTTAGGTAATCCGAAACTCTTTGTACATTATATCTAAAGCTGGTATAACTCGTATTAGACAGTCTTCCTATTAATGATCTTGTTAATAATAGGTTACTCTCTCCAGCTTGCCAGTTTTCATACCCATGTGTTTGAACTACCAACTGTATATGGTTAAAGAAATCAGCTATACTAAGCATCATATTTGGTGCTAGGTATGCTAGTTGGGTTCCGGTAGTTAGATCCATCTCCATTGTTCCAATTATGGATCTATCGTCTGCCCACCGGGTATCTCTCACCACTACAAGGGCGTTTACACCTGCTTCTCTACGATGTAGAGTATATAATCTTATCATTATTAATCCTAGGTGTAAATGTTGAAGTCCTGATCTTTATATCTCTTCGTAACTTTGTTGGATAATAAATGGTAATTCTAACTGTTGTCCATCAGTTACGAGGATTCGTTGGTCAGAATAATGTTGGTATACCCTATGTTGAGTAGCAGTCCAACCATCTTGGTAAAGTGTCTCTGCTGGTACTGACTGTGCTCTTCTGAACTGAGATATGTTTAATTCTGCGTCAGGATTCAGTTGGCTCTCCAAACTCCTGTTGTACCCGATTTGTCTCCTTCCGGGTAACCTTCTTTGTATTTCTTGTCGTAGTCTCTGGCTACGTCTATAATTTCGGATTTGATCCTCAATTGTTGGAGTTTGATTCTCATTATGGCTTTGTTGTTCTCGTTCCGAGATAGATGGTCGTGGTTCCATCACAGTCTCAGTACGCGTTCTGTTCATTTTAATTTCTTTTTCTCTTCTTCAAAAATTTTTAGTGGATCTTTGAAGACGTAGAATGGTACCTCCTTTTTCTTTGGTTTAGGGATTGGTTCACCTAAATTAAATTTCTTTAAATTCCTTTGTAACTCGTCAATGGTATTAGTTATATCAGCACTCGTCCCGGCTGACGTTTGATCAGCTACGACTTGTCTGATACTTCTAATAGCTTCTTTACAATCCTCCAAATTTTCAGTAAGTCTCACCAAGAGTTGGATTATGGTGTTATTTTGTTTGATTATGGTAGCAGTACCACTCTTTGATTCAGTCGGCTTAACGAAACCAACCGCGGGTTCTTCAATCGATTCAGTAGCTTTTAGGGCTTCTATGTAATTTGAGCTTTTTGACGTAATTCTCCAATCACTCATATATTAAAATTTGGTTAAGTATGTGGTTTGTTGGCTTTTAATTTCAAGTTTTCTAGGTCCACAGTTCAGGATTGGTCATGATGAAATTGGATGGTTGAGAATATGTGAAGCATAACTCCATTTTGCTTCTTGAAGCATAATAGCATAGCTCATATATATATATATATATATATATATTTATACTATAATTATTATTAAGCAAATTAATAATAATTTAAACATAAAATAAATTTGTAATTTTAATATTTGTAATATAATACTATAAATATTATTATATACTTATTATTATTATTTAAAAAGATTAGAAAGATTACAACCTAGTAAGAAGATGCATTTTTCACCATTTTTTCTGAATTAACATAGGGGCTCAATTATTTAGTTGCGCCCCTAAGAAGATGCATTTTTTGCAGATAAGTCTGAATTTTGCACGATTTTTTCAGATGAGGGGTCCACATGTCCCCTAAATGAACAAAATATATACATCAGCACCTTTCTTTTCTTCTCTCAACAACCATTATCTCAATCTTATCTCTTCTTCCCCCAACAGCCCCCTTCCTCTCCACAAACCCTAAATCAAATTTTCACACTTCTCCTCCCAAAATCTTACATATAAAATGTTTATTATTAGTTTCTACACTGGAGGATCCATCCAGAACGGTCCTCATGGTGTGCATTACTCGAAAAAAGCTACCGGTAGTTTTACGGTGAATGACGACATAACACTCTATGAACTGGAGACGGAGCTGTACCGATGGATGGGGATTTCAAGTTCAACACATGCTTTAGAGATATCAGGGAGGTTCAATGCCAGATTACAGCTAACTCCTCCGGTAATGTTTTATACTAAGTTACAACTGTCGAGTAATAATACTTGGAGACTGATGGTGAACCATTCGGTTCATCCTGGTACTGTTGCAATGATTGAGTTGTACGTTGAGCCAAAAGTTCTTCGATATACAACAAATCAAGGTTTTTCGAGTGGCAGTCAAGGTCATGAGACCCTAAACCATGGTTGTGCAAGCGGTAGTTGAGCTATGGAAATCCTAAACCAGGGTTGTGCAAGTGGTAGTCGTGCTTACGAAACCCCAAATGAGTATGTTGAGCCAATAGCTTGTAGAATGCCAGATGCATATCTTCGTACCAATTGTTATGAACCGAATACAACCTCAAATCGAAATCAATCGATTCTAGAGGAAGAAGAGGATTATGAGGATTTCGAATTTAATGTTGGGTTGGATGAAATTAACCTGGCGGAACGGGTTGAGATATTAGTGAACCAAGATGCAAACCCAATTGGAAATACGTGTGGTAATGATGCTTTCATGAATATGGATTTTACACCTTTCGAAGATCCTAATTACAATTCTGAAGAAGAGACTTCTCTGACCATGACAACATGGCCATTACGGGACCGAACCGATTCTCATCCAATAGCTTCGTGGAATAATATTAATGCAATCATCGATATAATTGGTGATGACAATTACTTGGACGACGAAGGGTATGTCACAGAAGATGGTTTGGTAGTGGGACAATATTTTCGGTCAAAGGATCATCTAAAATGGGTTGTGCATGATGTTCACATCAAATCGAACCGCACGTTTAAGAAGAGAAAGTCCAATAAAAGTGTGTATACAATTGAGTGCACCGACCAAAATTGCAATTGGAGGTTGTATGCATCAAGAAGGCTAAGTGATGATGCTTTTATTATTAATACAAGACAAGGTCCGCATGAATGTGTTATGTCGGGAGATAGGTTGGAGCATCCGCACTTAACGTCTCCATTCATGGCTTCCATAATCAGAGAAAGTGTTAAGGGAAATGTAAGGTTTACTATAAAAGACATCAAGATTGCCATTGAGCAGAGATATAATTTCAAGGCTCCTTATCTCAAGTGTTGGCGTGCAAAAGAGATCGCAATCGCGCAATTGTTCGGAGGTTGGAGGCAAGCTTATGATTTAACCGTGCCCTTACTTAATGCCATACAAAGAACAAACCCGGGTACAGTGATTAAGTGGTTTACCGCCCCCACAAATGATCCAAATGAAAGATTATTTCAAGTAGTGTGTTGGGCATATGGTCCGGCAATACAGGCCTTCAGGCACTGCAAACCTGTTATAGGAATTGACGGTACACATTTGTCTGGGCGGTATAAGGGGAAGATGTTAGTTGCATGTGGCTTCGACGCAGAAGATCAGTTGGTGCCCCTTGCATTCGCGTTGGTTGATACCGAGAGCAACAAATCTTGGGAGGATTTCATGAAATTTGTTCGTAGGGAAGTGGTTGGATCACGAGTTGTGACAGTACTCTCTGATCGTCACAAGAGTATCTTGCGGATTTTTAGTGAGCCAGACCTGGGTTGGAGCACCCAAGATGGACATGCCTTTCATCGATATTGTTCAAGGCACATATGTCAAAATTTCACAAAAGAATTTACCAACAAAAAATTAACACAGATCTTGAGGCAAGCAATGAAACAAAATCAAAAGAGGAAGTTTCTAATGAGGCTCAGTCGTATTCGCGAAAAATGCCCCGACGCTGCAACATGGCTTGAGGATATTGGTAGGGATCCGAACGATGTTGACAATGCTCCGCGTTTTGACTTATGGGCTCTTTCATTCGATGAAGGAGGCCGTAGAATGGGGATGATGACAACAAACGGACCAGAATCCCTTAATAATGTTTTCAAAGAAGCACGTGAGTTACCGGTTACTTCTCTTGTTGAAATCACATTCTATAAGTCGGTCGAATACTTTGCTGAAAGACAAGCAAAAGCAGAAAAAGCAATTGAACAAGGTTTCCTCTTCTCCTTCAAAATCCAAGCGTTACTAGAGGAGCGAAGATTAAGGGGAAATACACATACGGTGCGAGCGTACCGGAACGAGCGAAAATATGAGGTTCAAACAGGTCAAAGATTCCTTGGGAACAAGATTAAAGAGAATATAATACATACAGTGCGGTTAGAAGTGCCCGGAGGTACATGCACTTGTCAAAAACCGCAAATAACATGTATCCCTTGTTCTCATATCGTAGCATGTTGTGCTCAAGGGGGCATAAGTAGCAATTTGTGCGTATCTCCTGTTTATCGCGTTCAAGAGTTGATGGCAACATGGACGCCAGAATTTGAGCCATTTGGCAATTCTGACACATGGCCTGGAATTCCACGACCAAAGCTAGTGCCTGACCCGACAAGGTATGCTGTTAAGAAGGGGAGACGTCAACATATACGGATTAGAAATGAAATGGATGAAGAGAATACACATCGACAAGCATACACTTGTGGGCGATGAAAACAAACGGGACACAGCAGGCGCACCTGCACTGCACCCCCAAATGACGAAGGTAATACTAGTATTATTTATTTCACAAAACAACATTGGTTTCAATTTTGTAATGCTTGAGATTTCGTTATCGCAGGTAATTAGCAAGGATATGATGAAGCTTGTTCTTTTATTTAGTTTAAGATTATGTAATTTTGTTTTATGACTTATTAATTAGTTTGTACGTGTATCTCAAACATTTGGATATGTATGTTTATTTAGGAGACTTGGATATGTATGTTTATCTTCGAGACTATTGCAAAATATTTTGTGTTTGAGGATTTTATGAACTTTCACAAAACAAAATTTATTGGGCCTTGGCCCTCTGTGAAAATCTTAAATATTGGATATGTATTAGTCGCGCTCATAAGTGCTGAACGCAATGAAAGCTCTCTGGATGCGAGAGCAATTGTTTCAGCACTTAGGGGCGCGACTAATACATGCACCCCTAATTAAATCCGAAAAAATGGTAGGGAGGGGGGTTCGAACCTATGCCCTCACACAAACTCAGCGCCTCTAATCAAACCCCCTGCCACTGGACCATTTGTATTTCTCGAAATAGTTACAACATGTTTAATATTAATACAGATATAAACCTTTCTACTTATAATAAAAAACACTTTAATCTATTATTCTTTCTATTTTTAATAATTACTAACTAAATATTTATAATAACTAAGTTTATTATATTTAATAACTTCTATTTATTACTTCTAATATTTTTATTTGTAATAACTATATTTAATAATGTAATAATATATTTAATATATTAGTTCTTCTATTTATTAATTCTATAAATAGTTTTTGGAAACTATTTATTTAAATATATTATTACTTATATTTAATAAATATATTAATTATTGTTAAAAATCATTTGTAATAATTATTTTTAATATATTATCACTTCTATTTATAATAATTATATTTAATATATTATCACATCTAATTATAATAAATATATTTAGTGCATTTAAAATTACTATTTTAATAGTCATTATTAAAATGTGTATAAATAGAAAAAAAAAACTAAAAAAAATTGTACAGCATGTTAGGGGCGCAACTATACTTGCGCCCCTAACATGTAGGGCCCACATCTGGAAAAGCACTGCAAACTGCCTTGAATTCAACACAAAATTCGAATCTCTTTAGGGGCGCAACTAATAGTTGTGCCCTTGGTCCTCTGTGCAATTTTTAGGGTGCCTCTGGCCCTATCTATTGAAATTTATTGGACCTTGGCCCTCTATGAAAATTTTCCCTCTTAATTTCCACATTGTTCCTCTCCATTTGATGACCACTGGAGTGTCCATTGTTATGAAGCTGAGGCCCTCTTGTCATATACAATAATGGATGCTTCACTCTTTGATGGCCCAATTCCTTAAATTGCCTTTGTATGAGCTTCATTTCTAGATTGCAGTATGTTATTCATTTTCTTCTTAATTCCTTTCTCTTTCGTTGAAACTTCAACAGTCGAATTACCAGTCAGCAGCTGAATTGCTGACAGTGTCGTCCCCTTCAGCTGAGACTTGCCCTCAAGTCTCTCTAAGATAAATTGTTACTTCAAACGATCAAATTCCTCCCATGTTGCATCATCAGAAGTCAGGTTAGACCATTGAACTAAAATTTTCACTATTGGTGCTTTATTTCTCATAATTATCCTTATGTCCAAAATTGTCACTGGTTCAATTTTGAGCTTACCTTCAGGTCCCAAAATTGATAATTTTGCATGAACTTGAATGGCTTGTTTTAATTTCTTCTTCAATTGAGACACATGAAACACATGATGAATCAAGAACCCTTCTAGAAGTAGTAGATGGTAAGTTGTGCTTCCAATTCTCTTCAAAACCTCAAAAGGCCTATAGCATCTTTGTTTCAACTTTTGACAATTCATTTTCCCTGTAAGATGACTTGTTTCTAAGGCTGTATTTCCAAATACATCAAATCATCTGGACTAAAACTCCTTTCAGTCCTCATCCTATCAACATAATATGTCATTCTTTCTTGGGGCAATTGTAATTGAGCTTTTAAGACCTTAAGGGCTTCAGGCCTTTCTTTCAACATCTCATCCACTTCATTATTATTTCTCTTGAAAATTGAGTCCAATGGTAACTGGGGAGGTGGGTACTCATACAATGCCTCAAAATATGTGAGCTAAATGGAGGCGTTATACCACCATTCAGCTAAGGAGACCCACTTAGCCCAAGTGTTTGGTTGGTGAAATACCATGCACCTAAGGTGTGTTTTAACATATTGGTTGAGTCTCTTACTTTGACCATCATTCTTTGAGTGGTAAGCATTACTGAAATTGAAATGAACCTCCAATTTAGCCATGATCTTTTTCCAAAAATGACTAGTGAAAAAGGGGATCTCTGTGATTAATTTAGTGGACAGTCCTTGTAATTTGTAGACAAAATCAAGAAAAATATGTGCTACTTTTTTAGCACTAATGGGATGTGTTAAGATGATGAAGTGGCGATATTTAGTGAATTTATCTATGAGCACCATTAACACATCTTTTTCATTATTCTTAGGTAACCCAGTTATAAAATTCATGGCAATGAGCTCCCACTATTCTGATACCGGTGAATCTTGAAAATGCATCTCATGTCAATAGGCAAACTACACTCCTACTCAAAATCCACAAGAAAACGTGAACACAAATGGACCCCAATCAATCCTGAATCACGACATTGTCATGGACGATGTCAGTGGCCCTGCGCCTGTGGGAGATCCGAAAGTTGGTAACGATGTTCATGAGCTTGTTCCTCAAGAAATTATAGAACCAGTAAAAATACGAAGATCCACTAGAGAGAACAGATATACTGAAAGATTTTCTTATCTTCAAGAATATGAGTTTGACATAAGCATATTTGAAAATGACCCTGTAGATACCAAACAAGCTGCGAAAAGCTCTAACTCTCAAAAGTGGATCGATGTCATGAATGAAAATATGAAATCTATGAATGACAATAATGTGTGAGATATTGTTTCATTGCCTAATGACAAGAAAACTGTTGGTTGTAAGTGGATTTTTAAAACTAAACTGGATTCTAAAGGCAATATTGAAAAATATAAAGCATGCCTTGTCGCTAAGAGTTTCACACATAATGAAGGGATTAATTATAATGAAACCTTCTCTCTAGTTTCATCGAATGATTTATTAAGAATCATATTGGCACTGATAGCACATTACAACTTGGAGCTCCATCGAATGGATGTAAAGACAATGTTTCTTAATGGTGACATTGAGGGAACTATCTATATGAGGCAACTAGAGAATTTTGTGCCGGCTCAAGAAATCCATTTATGAACTCAAACAAGTATCTCGACAATGTTATTTGAAATTTCACAACATAGTTAGCTCAGACTATTTTGGGGTCTAACTTAGTTCACGAATGTATATATCTTAAGTTTTGTGGGAGCAAGTTCACATTTATGGTCTTGTATGTTCATGACATACTACTCGCAACTAACGATAAGAATATGTTGCATCAGACCACGAATTTTCTATTTAGAAACTTTGAGATGAAAGATCTTGTTGTTTGTTCTAAGGATAGTAATACTAAGGGACAAAATCGAACATATTCTGAGACTATGTCAAAGAAATTATATCGATAAAATACTGAGTAGGTATGGCATGAAAGACTGTAAACTATGTGATATACTCATGGCTAAGGGAGACAAGTTCAGTCTCGAGCAATGCCCCAAAACTGATTTTGATAAAATTGCCATGAAGGACATCTCCTATGCGTCCCTTGCAGGCAGTCTCATGTATGCCCAAGTGTGCACGAGACCGGATATAGTCTTCATTACAGGAATGCTATGGCGATACTTAAGTAACCTAGAAATGAAGCCTGAAAAGCTGCTAAGAGGGTCTTTAGATACCTGAAGAAAATAAGAGACTATATGCACACGTACCAGAGATCGGAAATGCTCGAGGTCATTGAATATGCCGATTCTGATTTTGGAGGTTGCGTAGACAGCATGAAGTCGACATTAGGATACATCTTCATGATGGCAAGTGGTGTTGTATCGTGGAGGAATACTAAACAGACACTAATAACACCTTCTACAATGGCAGTCGAGTTCATTGCATGCTATGAAGCCTCAAACCATGGTGTATGGCTCAAGAATTTTATCACTAGAATGCATGTGGTCCCTACTATCAAGAGACCACTTATATTGATGTGTGACAACAATTCAGCCGTGCTCTATGCAACAAACAACAGAAGTTCGACCAAGTTTAAGTACATAGACATCAAGTTTCTGGCAGTGAAAGAGAAAGTGCAGAACAAAGAATTGAAGGTGGAACATTTAGGTACAGACTCCATGATTGTGAATCCCCTTACAAAAGCACTACCACCCAAGAAGTTTCACGAGTCGTTTGTGCTTTTGGAGAAAAGAAAGCAACATGTAACTGCTTGGAAAGATCCGTCAGTGAATCTTCCGAAGTTTTGTAAGGACATCTCTTTCAACTTCTCAAGGCCTTCAAGAAGATGGGACGAGAGATGGATCGTAAGTTCCCTCTTCCACTCTTTTTGTATTTCAAATATGTAGCACGAAGTTTATTTGAATTGCAATGTTTTGTCATAATTTAGGGTTTTACATTTGCTCTTACCCTAAATTGAAATTACACCAAATTAGAATCAACGTACCAACCACAAATAAAGTACTCGGATCAGAAATACTCCTCGAAGTAGGCAAAGAGGAATTTTGGTGTTTTTTTTGAAATATTACCACCCATAAAAGAAGTACTCGAAAATGAAACACCTAGCATATTAGACTAAGCTATTTCGTGGTTGTTTCTTGAAAAGTTATCACTCTTAAATGAAGTACTCGAAGATGAAACATTTTTCGTATTAGGCTATAATGATTTGTGGTGTTTTCATTAATGATTACCACCCATAAATGAAGTACTCGGACGTGATTCCTGTAATAGGCTAATATGTATTGTAGTATTTTGTTGAAAGGTTACAACCCATAAATGTAGTCTTCGGACATAAATCACTTAGTATAGTAAGCTATGTTCCTTCGTGGTATTTTATTGAAAGGATGCGAGCATTAAAAACTTCTTATAGTAGACTATGATTAATTGTGGTGTTTTTCTTTAAATCATTCATAAAATGAAGTACTAGGTCATGAAACACCAAGTGTAGTAAACTAAGGTACTTCGTAGTATTTTCTTAAAAGGCTATCTCCTTAAATGAAGTACTCGAGATGAAATATTTTTCATAGTAGACTATGATGATTTGTGGTGTTTTCATGAAGTTGACACATTCAAGAAGTAAAAAAGTGCACTAGAATGCGACAACTTCAGATTTAAGGGGGCAAATGTTGGAGTCTCTGCTTCTCTAAGTCCAAACTTGAAGCTTAATTAACAATAACGTAAGATAATAAAGTACTCTCAACTCATTTCTTTGAAACTTTAGCTTTCAAGTTGAATTAAACATACAAGTTGGAGTTATAGAATTAAATAGAAAATTTAATGTTGTTGTAACTCGAAGACCTCCCTTGTGTGCTAAAAGAAGAGCCTTGTCATGTCATTTAAATAAAGCAAAAATGAAAGAGAAACAAAAGCAAAGCAAGTAAAAGCAGTAGCTTAAGAGAGAGAAAAATAGAGAGAGTGAGAAGTGCAAGGTTTCTGAAAGTTCTAAATAAAGAGTTGTAATCTCGTTTATATATATTTAGTGATAATGAAATACTTATTTGAGTATTTATTCTATGTCTAAACTTCACAATTCACGACTGTTATATTCTTAACCACCTCCTACAGAAGAAAAACCTTGTCCACAGTATGTACACTCTCTAGTCCTTAATTATATGTTAAAATCTTTTAGTGGTTGTTTGGAGCTCTCCATAGGTGAGCTCCGTAAATTCTGCCTCCAAATAATTGCTAGAAGGAGCAAAGGCAAACCAAAATAGTGACTCATCAAGTTTACTTACAATTTCATCTTCTCATTTCTCAGCCGGTTCTGCTTTTACAATCCATCAATTTCATTTTGCATTTCCTCTAGTAATTTTTGAAGGTAATGTAGCTTAGTTTTCTTACTTGTGAGTTAACCTTCAGTTTCCTCCTCTTTATTTCTGCATGGAGTGATTCATCCATTTTCTTGAGCTTCAGGGAAGAATGTGATACCTTCTTATAAACTTTTAAAAAACACATTCTTCACCAAATGGGATCTGAATTATAACTACAGATACCAACATATCTGGCATGTCTGGTATTAACTCTGAATCTTTTAAAATCTTCAATATAATGTATAATTTAAAATTACAAGAACTCAAATGTTTATCCAATATAAATTTAAGATATACCAGATGTACCGAGAGCTGATAAATTGATTTACCATTATCAACTGAATGAACAAATGGAAATCAATAAACAATATGAAGTAAAAAAATAAAAAACTAGAAAAGATGTCAAGCGAATAACAGAAATTACGAAGCAAACTTCATCATTGACTTGATCTCATTCCACACCTTCACCAGGTCTGGCCGATTCATCCTGGCGTCACTACATCTAATGCCCAATTGCAGTAATTTCTTTGCTTCCTTAGATGGCCATTTGGCAGAATCATCCACGGAGAACAACTCCTCCTTTCCGAGTGCATGAGCCACTTTGTTCCTAAAACCCATTTCGACTTTTCCCGTAACCAGCTCCAGCAATACAATACCAAAAGAGTACACGTCATACTTAGAAGTCAGTTCACCAGTGCTAAGGAATTCCGGGTCCATGTATGGAAATGTCCCCTTACCTTCTCCTGTGTAGTGGTGCGGTGTGGTTCTTGTGTCAGTTTGGGATAGCTGGCGGCATATGCCAAAGTCACCGATCTTAGCTATATAATTCAAATCCAGGAGAATGTTAGATGACTTGAGGTCCCCATGGACTATACCGTGGGTCTTGGCCGAGTGGAGATAAATGAGAGCTGAGCAAATATTGGAGGCTATACTAATTCTCTTTTCCCAATTAAGGATTTTGGGTTGTTTACTTAGAATGTCATGTAGGCTGCCATTGGGCATCAATTCGTAGACGAGGGCATGTGCCTCTCGACATGCCCCTAATAGCACCAAAAGGTTAGGGTGCTTAACTGTGCTCAAGATTTTTACCTGGCTCAAGTGAATATCAATGTCATATATCTAATATAGGAATACATGTGCAAAATTTTTGCCAAGCACTAATATAGAGAGATGTAAGTTTCGGGTGACAGGGACCAATTTAATACCAGTTGACTCATGTCCCTAATGTCATAAACGCAAGACCAAGTAGGTATTAACAAATCTCTAGTAATTTACCTTGTTTGAGAAATATTACTAAGCTGAAAATGAAATTTACCTCTTGATTGAACTGTCGAGTGCTTTGGGAGTCCGCAATCGTTACAATCTTTATGGCAACCAATGTACGCCGAAGGAATGCCTTGTACACAAGACTATACCCACCTTCTCCAATCTTACATGTTTCTTTAAAATTATTGGTGGCAGCTTTGATCTCCTCATTTGTGATGTCTTTGTAGTCGGCCACCAAACGTTCGCTAAAAGAATTAAATTCTTCAATTATATCTTTCTTATTTTGCAGGTTGGCATATTTCCTATTCAATCCCTCTATTTCATTAAGCATATCTTCTTGTATTTTTTGGCGATATTGCAGATTCGTTTTGTTTCTTGCGAGTTCATCCTCTCTTTCTTTCCTCCTTTTTTCTTCCTCCTCGAGTAATTCCTGAGTTTTCTTTAGCTACATGAAAAATTAGGCACGAGATCTTTTAGCTTTTACAAATGTGTTCCAATTTAGATGCATGTAAGGTACCCTTCATACTAGTTTGGACCAAACCTGAATGCTTTTATTTTGTAAATCTACATTAACTTAGGAAGTATTGACGGTAACAAATAGACAGAGATGAAAATTGTAATAGTGTGATGTGGGCACAAAAAATGATATATATGGATCAGATATATACTTGTCAGCATAACCATGACAGTCTCAATGATATCAAGATTAAGTATGAAATGCATGGAATAAAGTCATACTTGTGTGCTGGTATCAACTAATTTCTGCTCAACTCGCTCCAACTTCTTCTTATTTATTCTTTCCTGTCATGTTTAATCATATTAGAAGAAAGCATGGTGAAGTATACTTTTGTTGATATTTGAATGAAATCATAAGCCAATAATAATTAAACATATTTTTCTAGCTCATAAGATAATTCTTTGCATCAGAATCAACCTCCTCTATGTACACATGCATTTTGCTCCTTTCTTCAGCAAAGGCATCAAGAACTTTCTGGGTTGCCCCCATCTTCAAATAGATCTTCAATGCAATGCCATTATCCACTGTCTATAGCAGAATCAACAGAAATATATAAAGCACTTCAACAATGTAACTCTTTTCTTATATAAATATGCATACCTTGAAATGATCTCCAAGCTCTTCACTACATTCTAATTTATCCTCATCCAACCAACTTTCGAAGGGACCCATTTCGTTTTGTTTTATAACTAGTCTAGATAGTTCAAGTGATTCAAAAGCCTTCAGTTTCCCTTTGTTTAATAATGTGTTAAAGTATAAACGTAATGGATGTGTCTGACCAGTCTGATCAGGAACACTCTGCATATCTAAGAATAATTATTGTTAGTAAAACAAATATAATCCATTGGGACTGATAAAAACATAGTACATGAAAAAAGGTGTTGTTCAGTGAAAGAAAAAAAAAGAAGGTATTTTCCTTAAATGTAGCAACTGTCTCAGGAGTTCGAAGGAGGCCACGTGGGGAATCCAGTGCCAGCTGTGCTGCTTCCATGAACTTGTTTTTTGTAAATAGCTCCTTGAAACTTTGCGAAAGCTAGCTTGAACAAAAAAGATAAAGTTCATTTGGTGAAATTAATCTTTGCAAATTGTTAATCTACTAATATTATCATATTTTCTACAACACAGTAACTAATTAATTATTAATGGAAATGGTAGGGAAGATATGCATAATTAACAAGGCTTCAAGCAGAAGTACATGTATATGTATAACATAGTAGCAAGCTACGTACCTTGGCACTAATGAATGGCAGATATCTATCATCATTGATATTTGTTTGGAGAACCTGGCCTTTTTCATTAATTGTATAAAGGCCTCCGCTGGTCGTGGCTTCCACAGTGAGAATAATGGGATGTTCACTTATCTTCACTTCACAAAGGGGAAGAGTTGTCGCCAAATCGTGCACACATAGGAGGCCTCTCTTTGATATTAAATAGATCAAACCATACTTTTGCGAAATCTGCAACAGAAATTAAATTATTCTCAAGCTTTCATTCCTTTCGCTAATGGACAAACACAACACCCAAATTATGATAAATTATTAGGTACATAAACCTGAATTGCTAAAGGGAAGTCCGACTCAGGCATCCTGACATTAGCGCATTTCTCAACAACTGATGGCACAAAATCACATCTTACTGATGATAGATAAATTAATAAATCACGAAATTGAGAATAGCAGAAATGTATTGGAGTTTACGAGAAAATTTTACATTCAATTCCTTTGGCATTTAGTTTTATAACAAACAAATATTTGTTGTAGGGCCACCCTGTTGAACAGAGCAGAGTAGACGAAATGTCATTATTTTCTTCAACCTGGATTATAATTATAAAATGCAGTTGCAATAGTCAGGTTCCATTAATTTTTTAGCTTACAATGGGACAAGTAAGAAAAGATAAGGGTATTTAAAAAAGTTGTAATTTACTTGAGTAGGGATCTTTTGACAATTGCATTTGAAAAAATTCATGAGAGTTATCAAAAATGAAAAAAAAAATTATAGACACATCCTTGAGTTTATAGGTTAATTGTGTTTTCAATTTGGTACAATTTAAGTACCATTTCATCCTCTATCAAAGTCCATCAAATTTCATGCAAATTTTTAGCCGTTGCTATTTAATGGTTTATGATAAAGTTTGAAATAACACTGAAATCACATCAGATTGAAAACACAATTTATCTAGACGCTTTAAAATTCTTAATGGGCTCAAGAATGTGATCATAAACTTTTTTCTAATTTTAATATTTTAAAATTTTAATAAATTTATTTAAAATCTTATTATCAAAATTGTCAAAATAAATATTTTCAAGTAATCTCTCTTATTTATTAACCTTGAAAGTGGTGAAAGCCCCTACAGAACCATAATGCCACCGGCTAATTTGTTGCTCAACGGAGAACACCTGCATTTTACCCCTCCCCTATAAATATATAAAAGATAAAATGAGAACATACATTGGTGAAGGGACATGGTGGCAGTGTAGGATAGGATACTTATCTTACTCTAAAATAAATAATTTAACTTAGAGTCACCAGAGCAGAGCAGGCTCCTCATAAAAATTCATCAATTCGGTATCCATCCGGTCTAACAGAACATATTAGTTATTTTATTTAACAGTTATTTAAATTGGAAAATATTTCGTAGATATCAATATTGATGCTGACTATCTATACTGATATTATTATGCACATTAATTTGAGTTACTATGCATATTATTTGAGTTATTATTCATGTTATTTTATGTTATTTTTGTACTGAAAAAATTATTATACATGTTAACAAAATAATGTGCATAATAATTCAAATAGCATGCATAACTATTTCAATAGAAAAATAATATGCATAATTATTTCACTACAAAAAATAAATGCATAATAACTCAAAAAATATGCATAATAACATCGATATCAATAGTCGATATCAATATTGATATCTACGTATCAACTCCATCTAAATTATAATTCTTATGACTCATATTTAATTTACACGTGGACCATCATTACATATCCCTACAATATATATTTATATTATTATTTCGTAATTATCTATTAAATGAAACTGCTTAATTTATTGTACATTTTTCCTTCTTTTGTTACGTTTCAATTCTTGTTTGGAAAAAAAATTAAAACAACATACTAATAGATAATTTAAACAATCAAAAATAATATTCTATCCTAATGCAATTTAGATTTTTTTACCATATAATCCACAACACTGACAGCAAGCCATTTCTCTGAAAGGTCACACTGATAATTAATTATCTTCGGTATTCTTAATGTATCCTCCATATCGAACATCTTTTCCGGATCCGACAAACCTATTTTCAAATAATATATTGAATGCATCAGTAATATATTCCTCCTATTATTCTTCCTCTAAAAATCTATAAAGGGAAAAAAAACACATTACATATTAGAATTTTTGCATAAAACTATTGATTTCTCTTTATGTCATTCACAACTTATAATCAGCCTTCACATAAAAATGGATTAATCCACTTTTTAATTTGTATATTAGTGTCAGAGTATTTTTAATTATTTAGAAAGAACTAAGAAGTCCTGTTGTATTTCCGTTAAATTTTAATTTAGTTGGTCATTCTCATCAAGGTTCCTCCATTGAAGACATGATGCACCACCCGGGTTTGAAAGAGAAGGCGCGCAGCGATTCATCTACATACTGCTCGCTACGAGGTATCGCTCGCCCCACCATGGTTGAGCCACTGCTCGCTCGGCCTAGTGTCGCCTTGCCAAGTCGACGTCTCACCGCATCTCGGCCTCATGCTTGAACTCTTTGTCTCTAGCTTTCTCTTTCCCTCGACTCGAAACATGCACCAAGCAACTGCAATGCATGCATGGAACTTGGTTTGTGTGTTTGGTTATTTGATACATGCTGCGATTCAGTTAGGTTTCATTATCGTTTGTGTTATGTTGTGGCAGTTATATTTCAAGCCGGTGTCGTTACTTTTTTCTCATACATATATATAATTTGTTTTCTGTGTTCTTGATTTATTATCTTGGAACCACTGCCTTATTATTGGTATATTTGGTTTGTCGGGGTTCTGTTTTGTTGTTAGGGATATTCATTTATTTAGGGGCGGAATCAGATTTTTCCTGATAAAAGATCTATAATTTTTTTTCAGAAAAAAATGATTCACATTTTTAAATATACATAATTAGTAATATTATCATTTCAATACACAATTATGTTCTGGGTTATATGAATTTTACTGGTGATACTAACACAAATTAACAACTTGCTCGATCAACAATTGTAGCCATCTTAAATTTAATTGTGAATTGTGAATTGTTAAAAATATTAGAAGATTTCTATTATAATTATTTATATTGTTTCTAACAAATTATTGATTGTATATATTATATTATTAGCTAGCTATAATCAGTATCATTAAATTGCTTATATTTAAATCATTACAAGATGTATAATCTAGTAATGTAAGTTTAATTTATTTCAAAATATTTAATATATATTAATGAAATCCGAGTCATAAGTTTCTCAACTTGTGTAGAAATTTTGCATAATTAGGGTTACTAAATGATCATCTTAGTTATAAAAATGAATTATAAATAACTTAATAACTTGAGAAGTAATGTAGTTCAACAATTAAAATCGTCTTCCTACATGCTTGTTGAGGGAAGTTTCATCAAATTAATCGCATAATATAATATTTTTTATGATTAGATTAATTACTTTCTTTTAGAAAAATTAGCAAATAATGCATCAAAATAATAAAGCTACTATTCCTACACACTTAGTCATAATACAAGTTAGTCATATGGCATATAAATGTAACTATAGTTAAAACATTAATGACAATTTATAATATTCGTATTAATAACATCGGTCTACAATTAAATTTTATTCTAATCAATTTCTCTAGTTAATAATCATAAATAACATCACGAAAAATATCGATAATAATTATACGTAATATATTGATGTTTTGCATGCTATTACTAATGTTAAACAAAAATATATACTATTAACTTTCTCAATTTTGGTAATAATAATAGTACACTAAAATAGTTGACTTAAATAAAACCTTCAATTTATTAGATAAATATATCGACTCTTACATTGTTATTAAGGAAGATATTTATGAGGACTTCACTCACTTAAACTGATGTTAATGTTGATGTTATGACCTTGCTTTGGGAGTTGTTGTCGACAACACGACACATCTAATGGTTCCAGTGCAAGCAAGGGCGGATTCGGGATTTTCGTCAGGAGAGACAAGATTTATAAATTTTTTCAGGAGGAAGCAAAATAACACAAATTTTCAAATATACATAATTATTTGACAAAACATTTGAAAAATCGCAAAATATACACTAAATTATTTTGCAATTTTATTTTTGGAGGGCACTTGCCTCCCCCTTGAAACTACCTACATACGCCCCTGTAAGTTTCTGAAATTTCTATTTCTTTCTCAAATAATAGGCACCCAACCAAACTAAACTTTTATTTTTTTTTTATCAATTGAACTGTGAACCCATGCGGACAAACATACACCTAATTAATTAGAGACCTTTAAACCTGACTAGTTATTTGCATAACGATAATTATACAAATAAAGTATCTAACATAATGACCTACCTGCATTTCATGTCATCTACATTCGTTATGTTTCATTTTGATTGATAAATCAGAATTAGGACTTGAGAACTAGTCCCGAGTTAGGATCAAGATAACACTGCCGTGTTCGATGACAGATTAAAAGTGATAGGTCAAGATGAAAAAAGTGCATATTTGTGAGACCTGATATACATGTTGTATTATACTAATTAACACATATATATACTACATATAGTTCAATAATTAATTAAGATATAATTACTGCATATACACACTTAGATTATCTCACGCATGATTGTAACGATAATCCTTTGATGGTGATTGTTGAGCGATGGGTCGGATGGACATAACTAGGGAAGCAGATTCTCTGCCGTGCAGTAGTAACGGACGTTCAAGATTCTTTGCGCTGCAGGCTATGGACGACTCAGATTTGATTCAGGAGGGGTCTGATATTATAAAGTTTAGCTTGCACGAATCTCGATGCAAATAAACGACTGAAATTTACCGCACAGCACGCATCGTATTTGTTCTACGCGGTAGAAGATCTCGTTTGCATAACTAGAGGTGTCTTGGGTATATCGAGCCGAGAGGATTACATACAAGCGGTTTATCTCGTGGATTCTTGTGACTGGATGTCTCTAAGTATGATTCCCTGTGATCATTCATCGAGTTCATCATTTGATAGCTCGACAATGTCATTAGAGAGATCTTTTTTTACTCTCCTTACTATTTTAGTAAGAGTAGAATCATGCTCTTTCCGATCTAGACCGTCCTATCTAAAACAGATCATCCAGATTAGAAGTCAGGAGCTGTATATTTTATTAGATTTTAGATTCGATTTGTAACGGCTCGGATCATTTTTGCAGGGAAAATTTTCACAAAGGGCCATGCAGCAAACAATTTCAACAGATAGGACCGGAGGCACCCTAAAAATTGCACAGAGAGCCAAGGGCGCGATTAATAGTCGCGCCCCTAAGCAGATTTCGTTTTTTTCCTGAAATCAAGGCGTTCTGCATGTGCTTTTGCAGTTGTGGGCCCGGGCACTTAGGGGCGCGACTATTAATCACGCCCCTAAGTGATTCTGAAATTTTTTTTTTGTTAAGTTGTTCTTATTTATACCTTTTAATATAATAATTATTAGTTAGTACCAATATATAATTTTTTATTATTATATAATAATTATTAGTTAGTACTAATATATAAGTTTTTATTATTTGTTAATATATCAATAAAAGTAGTATATTCATATAATATTTATTATTAAGCAAATTAATGATAATTTCAATATACAATAAATTTTTAATATAATACTATTAATTTGTCTTGTTAATTTTTTTGGGTTAAGTTATAATTATTTATACCCTTTAATATAATAATTAGTTAGTACTAATATATTATTTTTGGGTATTTGTTAATATATGTATATTAATATATATATACTACAATTATTATTAAGCAAATTAATAATAATTTAAACATAAAATAAATTTATAATTTTAATATTTGTAATATAATACTATAAATATTAATATTATTATATACTTATTATTATTATTATTATTATTTAAAAAGATTAGAAATATTACAACCTAGTAAGAAGATGCATTTTTCACCATTTTTCTGAATTAACATAGGGGCGCAATTATTTAGTTGCGCCCCTAAGAAGATGCCTTTTTTGCAGATAAGTCTGAATCTTGCACGATTTTTTTCAGATGAGGGATCCATCTGTCCCCTAAATGAACAAAATATATATACAGCAACACCTTTCTTTTCTTCTCTCTCCAACCATTATTTCAATCTTATCTCTTCTTCCCCCAACAGCCCCCTTCCTCTCCACAAACCCTAAATCAAATTTTCACACTTCTCCTACCAAAATCTTACATATAAAATGTTTATTATTAGTTTCTACACTGGAGGATCCATCCAGAACGGTCCTCATGGTGTGCATTACTCGAAAAAAGCTACCGGTAGTTTTACGGTGAATGACGACATAACACTCTGTGAACTGGAGACGGAGCTGTACCGATGGATGGGGATTTCAAGTTCAACACATGCTTTAGAGATATCAGGGAGGTTCAATGCCGGATTACAGCTAACTCCTCCGGTAATATTCTATACTGAGTTACAACTGTCGAGTAATGATACTTGAAGACTGATGGTGAACCATTCGGTTCATCCTGGTACTGTTGCAATGATTGAGTTGTACGTTGAGCCAAAAGTTCTTCGATATACAACAAATCAAGGTTTTTCGAGTGGCAGTCGAGGTCATGAGACCCTAAACCATGGTTGTGCAAGCGGTAGTCGAGCTACGGAAACCCTAAACCAGGGTTGTGCAAGTGGTAGTCGTGCTTACGAAACCCCAAATGAGTATGTTGAGCCAATAGCTTGTAGAATGCCAGATGCATATCTTCGTACCAATTGTTATGAACCAAATGCAACCTCAAATCGAAATCAATCGATTCCAGAGGAAGAAGAGGATTATGAGGATTTCGAATTTAATATTGGGTTGAATGAAATTAACCCGGCAGAACGGGTTGAGATATTAGTGAACCAAGATGCAAGCCCAATTGGAAATACGTGTGGTAATGATGCTTTCATGAATATGGATTTTACACCTTTCGAAGACCCTAATCACAATTCTGAAGAAGAGACTTCTCTGACCATGACAACATGGCCATTACGGGACCGAACCGATTCTCATCCAATAGCTTCGTGGAATAATATTAATGCAATCATCGATATAATTGGTGATGGCAATTACTTTGACGACAAAGGGTATGTCACAGAAGATGGTTTGGCAGTGGGACCATGTTTTCGATCAAAGGATCATCTAAAATGAGTTTTGCATGATTTTCACATCAAATCGAACCGCACGTTTAAGAAGAGAAAGTCCAATAAAAGCGTGTATACAATCGAGTGCACCGACCAAAATTGTAATTGGAGGTTGTATGCAACAAGAAGGCTAAGTGATGATGCTTTTATTATTAATACAAGGCAAGGTCCGCATGAATGTGTTATGTCGGGAGATAGGTTGGAGCATCCGCACTTAACGTCTCCATTCATGGCTTCCATAATCAGAGAAAGTGTTAAGGGAAATGTAAGGTTTACTATAAAAGACATCAAGATTGCCATTGAGCAGAGATATAATTTCAAGGTTCCTTACCTCAAGTGTTGGCGTGCAAAAGAGATCGCAATCGCACAATTGTTCGGAGGTTGGAGGCAAGCTTATGATTTAATCGTGCCCTTACTTAATGTCATACAAAGAACAAACCCGGGTACAGTGATTGAGTGGTTTACCGCCCCCACAAATGATCCAAATGAAAGATTATTTCAAGTAGTGTGTTGGGCATATGGTCCGGCAATACAGGCCTTCAGGCACTGCAAACCTGTTATAGGAATTGACGGTACACATTTGTCTGGGCGGTATAAGGGGAAGATGTTAGTTGCATGTGGCTTCGACGCAGAAGATCAGTTGGTGCCCCTTGCATTTGCGTTGGTTGATATCGAGAACAACAAATCTTGGGAGGATTTCATGAAATTTGTTCGTAGGGAAGTGGTTGGATCACGAGTTGTTACAGTACTCTCTGATCGTCACAAGAGTATCTTGCGGGTTTTTAGTGAGCCAGACCTGGGTTGGAGCACCCAAGATGGACATGCCTTTCATCGATATTGTTCAAGGCACATATGTCAAAATTTCACAAAAGAATTTACCAACAAAAAATTAACACAGATCTTGAGGCAAGCAATGAAACAAAATCAAAAGAGGAAGTTTCTAATGAGGCTCAGTCGTATTCGCGAAAAATGCCCCGACGCTGCAACATGGCTTGAGGATATTGGTAGGGATCCGAACGATGTTGAAAGGAACGATGCACCGCATTTTGACTTATGGGCTCTTTCATTCGATGGAGGAGGCCGTAGAATGGGGATGATGACAACGAACGGACTAGAATCCCTTAATAATGTTTTCAAAGAAGCACGTGAGTTACCGGTTACTTCTCTTGTTGAAATCACATTCTATAAGTCGGTCAAGTACTTTGCTGAAAGGCGAGCAAAAGCAGAAAAAGCAATTGAACAAGGTTTCCTCTTCTCCCCCAAAATCCAAGTGTTACTAGAGGAGCGAAGATTAAGGGGAAATACACATACGGTGCGAGCGTACCGGAACGAGCGAAAATATGAGGTTCAAACAGGTCAAAGATTCGTTGGGAACAAGATTAAAGGAAATAGAATACATACAGTGCGGTTAGAAGTGCCCGGAGGTACATGCACTTGTCAAAAACCGCAAATAACAGGTATCCCTTGTTCTCATATCGTAGCATGTTGTGCTCAAGGGGGCATAAGTAGCAATTTGTGCGTATCTCCTGTTTATCACATTCAAGAGTTGATGGAAACATGGACACCAGAATTTGAGCCATTTGGAAATTCTGACACATGGCCTGAAATTCCACGACCAAACTAGTGCCTGACCCGACAAGGTATTTTGTTAAGAAGGGGAGACGTCAACATATACGGATTAGAAATGAAATGGATGAAGAGAATACACATCGACAAGCATACACTTGTGGGCGATGCAAACAAACGGGACACAGCAGGCGCACCTGCACTGCACCCCCAAACGACGAAGGTAATACTAGTATTATTTATTTCACAAAACAACATTGGTTTCAATTTTGTAATGCTTGAGATTTCGTTATCGCAGGTAATTAGCAAGGAGATGATGAAGCTTGTTCTTTTATTTAGTTTAAGATTATGTAATTTTGTTTTATGCCTTATTAATTAGTTTGTACGTGTATCTCAAACATTTGGATATGTATGTTTATTTAGGAGACTTAGATATGTATGTTTATCTTGGAGACTATTGCAAAATATTTTTGTGTTTGAGGATTTTATGAACTTTAATTTATGTTATTATACGTTAATGTGGTTTGAGAATATACTTTCATTTTGTCATATCTTCAATATATCATAAATTTATTATTTCTTGTAATATATTGTGTATAAATAACATATGTAATATTTAATAGTATTATATTACAACATATGTATAACCTATTTCATATTTATCATTTTGTTATTTAATAGTATTACATATATTGTATATCATCAATTTATGTTATTTAATAGTATTATATTACAACACATGTAATATTTATCATTTTGTTATATCTTCAACATATGTATAAATTTATGTTATTTTGTGCTTAATAATAATTATAGTATAATTCTAGTATATATATGTATATATATATTAATATACATATATTAACAAATACCCAAAAATAATATATTAGTACTAACTAATTATTATATTAAAGGGTATAAATAATTATAACTTAACCCAAAAAAATTAACAAGACAAATTAATAGTATTATATTACAACTATACATATAGTAAAAATTTATTGTATATTGTAATTATCATTAATTTTCTTAATAATAAATATTATATGAATATACTACTTTTATTGATATATTAACAAATAATAAAAACTTATATATTAGTACTAACTAATAATTATTATATAATAATAAAAAATTACATATTAGTACTAACTAATAATTATTATATTAAAAGGTATAAATAAGAACAACTTAACAAAAAAAAAATTCAGAATCACTTAGGGGCGTGATTAATAGTCGCACCCCTAAGTGCCCGGGTCCACAATTGCAAAAGCACATGCAGAACGCCTTGATTTCAGGAAAAAAACGAAATCTGCTTAGGGGCGCGACTATTAATCGCGCCCTTGGTCCTCTGTGCAATTTTTAGGATGCCTCCGGCCCTATCTGTTGAAATTATTTGCTGCATGACTCTCTGTGAAAAATTTCCTTTTTGCAGAGGAGATACGGTTCCCGTTTTTAGTGCCCATCTTTAGGGGGGTAAATTCACGTGTTTACAAATTTGGAGATTCTTATTGGGTGCTGGAATTGATCTATTTTTATTATAAATTATACTATGTCTTCAGATTCATTTGGGTCTTTAAATGTCTCATGGCATATTTCATCTTAAACACTCACCGTCAAATTAATTGCTCATTGTGTTTTACATGTGTATAAAGTTTAATTAATTTATTACATAATTTGTATTTTTGTGAAATTATTAATTATAACCAAGCACATATTTTTGAATAAATTACTCTTGTTTTCACGTTGATTATGAAATCCAGGTGGGTGTACAGGCTGATCACAACTAAGAGTTGATCATAAGAGGCAACAATAAATGTTTATTTTTTTATCAGTTTATTTGATATTTTATTTTATTCTTGATTTCAGTTTAAATGATAGGCTATGTGTGATTATGACAGTAGGTATAACAGTGGAGTCTAATCTTCTTTGTTTATTTTTGTCTACTTTTGCAATTTTGATACAATTGTTACATGTATTTGTGCAATAATATGATCACTTAATATATCTAATTACTTTTGTGTTGTAGGACTGACTTATTTATATTTTGTACATTTATTTATTTATTTATTTATTTATTATTTACTGAGTCTTTCGTACACATGCTCTCGCGCCTGCATGTGACAAAGATTAGAAGTCTCCAATAAATGATGGGTTTTATTTTTATACTCCCACTTGATAAAATTATTGCACTAAAAAGTCAAATGTTATCTGTAGATCAATAATTATGATTTAATATATTTAGTTTTAGTGAGAGTATTAAAACACACCCCTAATTTGATATAGGCTAAAACCTATACTAATAATCAATTTAAAGTACGCATGAAAGTTAGCTTCTTGACACACAACTGAGAAGGCATATGTAGAAACAAAATTTTCCCAGCATATACAAATATCCATCCATGATTTTAACGTAGCTTCTAGCAATCAATACTATATATAAAGCTTGTTAAGTGTCGGCGCGTTCAATTTTTCTGACACTTCAACACTTCATTTTGCTATTCAACTTGCATTCTACATGTGTTTAGATTATCGGACACTCGACATGTCATTAATTTTCAGTATAAATCATTAATAACATTAATTTCACATCATTAATGTTCACACATTTCTCATTTCATATAAATCATCATGATTTCAAAAGAACTTAAGAAAAATGTATGATATTTGTTATTATTTCTAATTTCAGTAAAATAATGTTATTTAACAAAAAAAATTGAAGTTAGTATAATTGTACTGTTTATTTTTCTAATACAAAATATTTCTTCTTAAAAAAAAAATAAGAAGCGGCAGTACGCCGCGATGCAATTTCTAGTATATATAACTTTGAAACTAACCTTCTATTGACCAATGATAAACAGTTCTTTCGATCCATGTGCGAGAACTTTGGGTAACCAGACCCAATAATTTTGGTGTGATCCATTTCCAAAATACAACCTACATATCAGAGAGGTAAAAAGAAAAATGATTATTCAAGAAAACCTCTCTATAAAAACCTCAATTTGAATATGATTTTACAATATATGAACATAAAATAAATGATATGATCGACCTTCGTAGCCATTTCGCAAGACTTGATGATTTTATTTTCTTCAACGCTAATTATCTTCAGGTGATCTAGATAGCCGTCCTTTCGTGCTGAACGTTTCCAATGTATATATTCAAAATTAAAGCTATTTTCAAATTTTCAATTCTTAATTTCTGTAAGATATATAAAGCATCTGCATGAGGCATCAATTAATAAAAGGAGGATGATTCCAAATCTAAAAGGAATTAGAAAAACTTTTGTGAGAAAATTCTCTCATGCAAAGTGTTACAGCTAGCTGAAGTTAGAAGCATAACTTGAATATCCATTAGCAGTTAAGCAAACAATTAGAAGTTGATTGTCACTCCAATTGAAAAAGCACAATTAATGTATATATCAAATGGCTTCACTTAATTTGATTTGGCTATATATAGGTTAGTTATTACAACAACAACAACATAGCTTTTTGTCCCAAACAAATTGAGTAGGCTAGAAGTGAAGCACAACAGAAATGAAACCCACATATTGGGTTTTGATTTTCACAAAAATAGTTAAAAAAAAATTATGTTAGCTCACCAAGCCAATCACAAGCCACCTATATATTGTTAGTCATTGCAGAAATTAATTAAGTCCAATTAAACATGCTAACAAAAGCAAAGTGGGAATACTGTTGAAGTAATATAAGATTAAAACCTTTGACAGCAATGATGCTACAAGTGGTAGGATTGATGATTGTGAAATCAGCAGTGATGGGAAGCTTCAAGGGTTGCTGAGGCATCCCCATGTCTATAATGACAATGCTGTCGTTCGGTTGCCTTACGTGAATGTACTTCTCCGACTCCATCGTAACATGGCTGGATGTCATCAACTCCTCATCTATCCCCATTTCTGTCATCTGAAAAGGTAATTTCATAATTAATTGTGTCATTTCCAAAATTAGCTAGCTAGACAATCATGCAAAAACTATGAGATCAATGACATATATAGATGATAATTTACCGAATACACTTCTTTGGTGGTGATCAGATCATTGATCTTTGCTGCCATGTCTATATGCAAGTGGATGCGCAACCCCCCTAAATTTGTAGATTGTAATGATTTTTCCTTGTTTTTAGGAAAAAGAAACCTTCAGGAACTTGTGAATAATCTGGCAAACTGAACTGGTTCTGGCTGGAATAAGAAGGCCTTGTGATTTATTTATTTTGACTTATATTGACTTTGCTATAGTAGACTTTGCTATAAAGTCCATTATTTATATAATAATGTACTTTGCTATACATTAAGTTCCGAACTTTGTCCTCTCTACCAATGACTGTGGGCCCCACCACATGAGTGGGATCCACTGATGTAGATAGTTTGAACAGTGGTGGTAAAGTAAAGGGAATTGTATATTTTTTCATATGTTATTCCTTAATCGTGAATAGAGATTTGATTTACATGTGCTTGAACAGCGACATTGACTAAACCGTGATCGTCCGATTTCCATCTGATGTGTGTACGCATTTAGGATTTTCATATATTATTCCTTAATCGCGAATAGAGTTTTAATTTACATGTGCTTGAACAGTGACATTGACTAATCCGTGATCGTCCGATTTCCATCTGATGTGTGTACGCATTTAGGAACTTGTGAATTGGTCTGGCAAACTGAACTGGTTCAGGTTGGAACTAGGGATATGTCATTTCTTGGCCTCTGGTCCGGCTCTCGATCAGCTCCTATCAAATTCCATTCTGATATGGTCTTTATCGATACTATATGTAAAGTTAATTTGAGTGTCGGTGTGTCTAATTTTTCTGACACTTCGATAATTCATTTTGCTATTCAACTTGCATTGTACGTGTGTCCAACTTATCGGACACGCGACACGTCATTAATTTCAGTATAAATCATTAATAATATTAAATTCACAGCTTCCTCATTTCATATAAATCATCATGCTTTCAAAAAAAACTTAAGAAAAATGCATGATATTTATTATTATATCTCTAATTTTAGTGAAATAATGTTATTTAACAAAAAGATTGAAGTTAGTATAATTGTGCAGTTTATTTTTCTAATAAAAATATTTCTTTTTAAAAATAATCAAGAAGCGGCGGTACGTCGGAATGCAATTTCTAGTTATTAAATAGTAAGAACAGAGGTTTTGAAGGATTGAGCCTTAGAAGTACCGAACTCATTCTTAGAATACCAAACTCTTATATGCTCGACCCATTCAAATTCTTATCACCAAAAAGTTTAATACATATAAAAAAATTAATAAAAAATAATAATAAACTCTTTGAGCCCTTATCCTTATCCGACCCTTCATAAATTCGACCTTTAAGTTTTGAGACCTTGATAAGGGCTAGGCCTTAGATGGATCGAGCTCTTTCCTACAAAAAATACTCGACCCCTATAAACCCCCTTTAGATTCAGACCTCCGTCGGTCCTCTAAGTCTGACCCTTCTAAAGCTCGCCCGATCGTTTGGACTATCCCTGACTAGAACAATAAAACCTTGTGATTTATTTATTTATGTAGCCTAACATTGACTTTGCTACGATGGGCTTTGCTATGCACTTCATTTTTTATATAATGGACTTTAATTGCTGAACTTTATCCCTCACGTTGCTTCTCCTCCTATGACTGTGGACCCCACAGAGTGAGTATGACCCACAAATGTAGAGAGTGGGGGCACTGTGTAGGCAAAATAAGATTAAAAAATTATAAAGGATCCAATAATAGACCAGATTATATGTAATAGATCAACGCTTCTTATAAAGGGCCGGGAGAGCTATTGATAATGACGCCTCTAAGCTTCCATCATTATGTTATTATTTTCCTCTCTTTTTGTTCTTTTCGGGGTGCACTTTTTGGAAGAAATTGTCTTTCATTATGGACACTATTAACATTTGTGCCCCTAATGAGATTTCTTCTCATATTGGAAATGATTTAAGTACAAATTTTTTTCACAAGTTACGAGAAATACAAATGGTCTAGTGGTAGAGGTGCAATGGTTTGGGTGCTTGGTTGGAATGACTTGAGTTAGAATCCCACTAGACCGTTTATTTTGGCCAGATTAATAGAGGCTATATTGTTAGTCGCGTCCCTAAGTGAGTGGGTAATTTCTGGGATAACACAAGAGGTTCCAGATAAAATCATTTAGGGGCTCTACTGTTAGTCGCGCCCCAAAAGGGTTAGTTGTTTTTGAACAAACTCGAGTTTGTGCATTTTTTTGCAAAAATTTCAAACAACATCAATTTCGAACAAAAGTTCTGTAATTAATTGCTATAATTGATTGCTACAAAAATTCATAAATTCTTAATAGTTAATATAAAAATTGCACAACAAAAGTTCATAAGTTCATAACAAGAAAACAATTTCATAAATTCTTAACAAGGAAACAAGTTCAGAAATTCTTCACTACTAATTCTAAAAAACAACACCTTCATCCACACCGACCGCGACCGCATGGATGATCAAAGGTAGATAGAGTGAGCACATCCGATGCTCTATGAATTCTTACGGTGCGTCCTGGTTCGAGTTGAGTTTAAAAATCTGACTGAGAGTTAGCACCTTAACTAGATGATATGCCTTCAAATTACGCGTTCGGGTTGACTCTGAATTCTTAGGAGTTAGTGCCTTGTCCCATCCCCCAAATGCCTTCTTGTGATAATTGCGCATACAGAGGTAGAAACAAGGGAGCATGGGGCATCTGACTAGCATGCTCGCCACCTACTAGTTGATCCAACCAATCATATTGTTAAGGCCGAACACGCATATCCTCGGCTAATGTCGACTTCGAGTCCTCATTACTGAGATCGTGTTCCTACAGCAAGTTATTGAAAATGTGCCCTTGATGCACGTCTTCAATGTTGTCCTGACAAGTTCTGAGAACACGCTTCACAAATGATGTAATTGCCCGATTGGCCATAGCTCCAATGACATCTCTAGCAAGAGTCAATTCTGAAGCACACAAAAATAATAATTATGTTACAAGTTTTATGCCTATAATTAAAGGAATTATGTTACAACTTTTAGTCAATTTTGAAAAATAAAAGGAATTAAATGAAGCACACTATTGGCTTCTAAATTTGTTAAGTTTGTTAAGTCCTCAAACAATATCACCATAATTGACTATGATAAAATGTATGTTAGTCAATGTCCACATGATAAGACCGGTCTTAGTTTTGTGAAAGAACAACTCTCTAAAATTGAAAAGCCAACTAAGTTGGAAAAACAAACCTACTAGAGCAAAGAACCATATCTATAAGTATGATAAGAGATACAACAAAAAAATCAAGTTTACCAAGTCTAATTCTAGTATGGTGCTACACAAACCAGTTAGAAACAATTATAGGACTACCAACCAACATAGAGCTCAGCCACCAATACTCTATGTTAAGGATAAGTATTGTAGATTTCAAGAGCTACATAAGAAACTTGGGATTATTTTGAAAGAAAAATATTTGCAAATGCTTTTCAACCAAGACATGACCTTAGAAATGCTATACACAATCACAAGAATTTTAGTAGCATTTTTCTAAAGAGAAAGCTTTACATGACTAATCAATCAATATCTCATCCAAAGAATACCAAGAACTTTCGTGATAAGTATAGGTTGGTAATGAGTTATTAGAGATCAATTAATAACAACAACAATGATCATAGCAACCTTAACTCTAAAGCAACATTTTGCCCATTTTGTTTGAGATTTGGACATCATGAATGCTTTTGTCGATTTAAAAAAAGTAAATTTGTGGAACCACTTGCACTTCCTAGCACAAGTGGTACCAAATCCATTGTCTAGAGGGTCACTAGACTTCCCATATTTGCTCATCATTTTGTATATTAGTTTGAGGGAGAGTCATGTAGAAAAATATATATTTTAATATATAATATTGATTGAATTATATGTTTTGTGAACTTTAATTGAGCTTTATATCCAAGTCACAGTCTTGTTTGAACATTTACATGAGCTAGAACATCATTTGACAATTGAACTGAGCCCTATAAATGCTAAAGAACAAATTTGAAGCATAGCAGCGATTAAAACTTGATAAATAGCAAAATTTGTTCAAAGCGTTATGGAGGCGTTACAATGAGTTGGTAACTCATTATAACGGCATGGAACCTATTATAATAGGTTAGAAATCCAAAAACTAGCCGTTAAAATAATTATAACTAGTTGTTGCAGCTTTAAATACCTTAAGTGTTACAGTCACCCGTTATAACGGGTGAGCAACCGTTATAACAGATTGAGGACTCATTATAACGAACGAATTCTGAAAGCTATATAAACACCTTCCCTCTTGAATAAAATTCATCATTTGCAATACAAATCAAGTCCTTATCTTATCTATCAAAGTTCTGAGAAATTTTCAATCAACCAGAGTCTACAAATACCAACTCTATTCCTTCAAACACTAAGTTCTACTCAAAAGAAATCTTCAAATGGCTTCACCAAACTCAGCCAAAAATAATGAAATATAAAAGGAATCAGAAATTATTGCAACTAAAGACAAGCGTGATCAAGAAGAGGGTTCAGAAATTAATCCCGACCTCTTACCAACAATCATGAAGGGTCTTCAACATCTCTCCCAACAAATTCATCATATATATGTCCATGATAGTTATGCTTGATGACAATGATGATGTCAATCCTACCATCCTACTCCTTAGATTTCTCAACCATCCAAGAAGAACAAAAATGAATAAAATGAGAAAGAAGACTAGAACTAGGACTTAGATAAAATTTTCTAGATATGCTTCAATAGAAATATGTTTTAGGGTTAGCTAGCCCATGTTGTCACTAGTTCATGTCATTGTTGTTTCATTTTGTTTTGTATGCATTATCATCAATGTTATCATGATTCTTGTTTTTAATCAATATTTTGAGATAAGAAATGAAAATTCAATGTTTTGAATATGAGTCTTGTGATGTTTATTGCTCTCAATTGCTCTTTTATACTATGCCTTCTCACACTCCTATGCTTAATTGGTAAATCTTATGACATGTGCTTTATTTGCAAATATTATTTCATTAAGGGGGATATTAAAATTGCTTGACTTGTATAATTGTATATGTGCTAAAACTCCGAGTGAGTAAATTTGTTCGAGTATTTTGCCTTAATTTGCAAAAAGATGGAGAAATAAAATATGTGCATCATTTGATATGCACATCTCAATTAGTTTTGTAAATTGCCAAAAGGGGGAGTTTGTTGAATTAAACTCATCAACTCATCTTTTGTTCGACAATTTGCAAAACACATAAAGTACTAACCTTGCACATTAAGTTTTGGTGAAGATGTAGGTTAAAACAGGTACAAACCAATGTCAAACATGCTCAAATATGTCCTAGACAAGTCAAGACATGGTCTAAGCATCAAAGAAAGCCTTCAAGGCACAAGACAGAGCACAACGTTACCATAACGCTAGCCAACTCGTTATAACGAGTTACAGATGCATTATAACGAGTTCCCAAGGCGTCATAATGCCTCAGGAGGAGAGAGGAGCAGATGTTGGATTTTCTCGAGACAAGTATTACTGTAACGCTCCAGCAAGGTGTCACAACGAGTTGCCATCTGTTATAACGCCTCATCCAAGCGTTATAACGAGTCAGAAGATTGTTGGCCCACATGTCAGCAGCAAAATGACAAAGAGAGAACAAGCCTAAGGCGTTATAACGCCTTGCAACTCGTTATAGGATTTCTTATAACGCTAGGAGTATTTTCCACAGCTCCAAGAACCCAAGAAGTGCTCAGCCTATATAAGAGATGCAGAAACGAATCATAAGGTTATCCAAACATTCAGATAAGCTTCTCATTAGTAATTGAGCACTAAAGAGAGACTGATTCAAGTCTCCTCCAGCTACTTAAATCTGAGAGCACTTAGGATAGCTACTATTCTCTTGTCTATTTGAGATAACATTCTTTAGCTATTTGATTAGCCTTTGGTGCACCACATTTTTGTTGTCAAGTGGTGCATCTCTGTCCTTGATTGTGTAGTCAATTGGACCTTGTAGCGATGTATTGAGGTATTGTCTCGTGCATCGAGTTACGAGAAGAAGATTGACTTACTTGTGTTAGAAGAAATCAAATATCATCTCTGCTTCTTTTTAAAAGATACTTGATTATAGTGAAATAGCCCAGAAGTCGTTTTATTCGAGAGACTCGTGGACGCAGGCCTAATTTTTTTTATAGGTCGAACCACATTACATAGCGTGTTTACTTGTTCTTGATTACTCTCTCTTCACTCTCACTCTCTCTCTCTCTCTTTTGGCTCTTTGATCTTAACTATTGTGATTGATTGCTTGCTCTATAATTGGCTAGGTAATTAAGGTCTAAAAGATTTAAATTGAATTGAAATCGCTTTTGCGCAACTATTTGACCATAGTCTTGCGCAAATTAGTAAAAACTCTCATCACATATTCTAACAAATTTTACACCGATATATGGTATATTATACACATAGAGGCTTATAGAAGACATCAAAGGGGTTTTATTTCAAAGGATTTAATGATTTGGACATTTGGAGGACATTTAGGATAAATTTGAGCATTATTTTGATTAAAATTGATCCTAGTGCTAAGCGTATGGCTTTTAGAGCTTGTTTTTGCTCAATACTTGTCTCATTACACATCACTAGATCAGAAGAGGAATTTTGATCAAAGAAAAGGGATTTGAGGTCAAAAATGACATAAGAGGCCAGATCTAACCTTGGATGATTCCAGGGAGAAAAGGAGATCAAGCAAACTCAATTTTGTGTTTAAATACTTATTTCAAGCATCAGAAATCAATCATCAAAGTTTTCAGATCTAAACATCAAGACAACAAAGATCAAAAGATTTCAAACATGATTTTTTTATTGAACAAGTAGGCAATTTACATAATTCATACAGAAAAGCATATAAAGGTGGCCCATTTTCAAATTCAACACCACTCACCTGAAACGATGAGATGGCGGGTAGAAATGAAAGGCTTAATTAGCAAGTGTCAAACAATTTCGATCACTTCTACAATTTGAGCATAAAGAAGGTGATTTTATTTGAGGTTTACATGGGTATTTATAGCCTATCTAACCAGCTTTACATTGGATTCTATTTTCTATTTGATTTTCTATTACTTTTTCTTCATTTCTTCTGATTTGGTCTCGTATGATCTTCTAAGTTGCAACTTGAGTTTTCAGGCACCAAATATGGTCCCAAGCCTTCTAGAAGCATTAACAAACCTCCAGGAAGCATCTTTGATCTTAGTCATCAGTTCATTTTGATTTATGGTGCAGATTGAGTCATGTGAGTCTTGATCCATGTGCTTACATATGATTGGTTGTCGTAGCACATGCAACAGTACTTCAGGTGTCCCTTGCGGAGCTCAGTAGATTAAGCAAGGCTTTATTAAGGTTCTAATAACTTTTGAGTTGATGTTGACACTTGTCAGTACTATTTCAATACCATTGGAGCTTAAAAATTGGGCTTTTGCAATTGGCCTCCAATTTAATTTCAATTAGGCTTTAGACATAATTAGGTGTTGCGAGACCATTGCAATATTCATTTGCATCTACATAACATCCTAGACTCTTGAGCCCATTTGTCAGATGTTGTGAGAGAGAGGTTGAGTACATTGATCAAATTAGTCACTCACAGATCAAACCAAGCTCAGTTTTAGCTTCGTGGTGATCCCATGAGTCAGCCAAGCATCTTTTCTTGATCTTTGGTGTCTTGGATAGCTTAAATCAATTTGGTTCTGATAGGTTTGAATTTGATTTTTCTCTTTATTCTTTGAGCTTTAACTTCATTGAAGATTGCCCTTGTGCTTTCCTTACTCTATTATTTCGATTGGTATATACCTCATAAGTTAATTCTCAAAGAATAGCAAGTTTGGATTTTACTCGAGGTCTCACTTCAAGGAGTCGAGAGGAAGAAGAAGAACACGGATGAGTCACGTGGCAAGCTCCTATAGGTCGGGTTCATCCCCTCTCTCTTTCTTTATCTTAATATGATCATGTGTAGGAATTTAGGACTCGGGCATAAGGGTTTAACATCTATTTGAGTCACTTGACAAGGACAGGGGTTGAGGTCTTGAGCAGCGGTTGATTAAGCATTGCCAATGAGGTGTCCACATGTAAGGTTTAATAAGACAGAGTTTAGCGACATTTCTTTTTTATTTCTGGGTGAGCTTGGTTTATGTGGACCATGAGGCTAACAGATTCTTGGAGCCAAATTTCGTAGCTGTGAACTAAGCCCATTCAAAGCCCAGTAAATATTGAGAATTTCTATTGAAGCCCAATTTGCACTCAACTGTTGTATATTCTTTTAAATTCAAATTTAATTTATACATATCGATTTGAATTGTTTAGAGGCCCAAATGATCGAATTCTTGACTCAAATAAAGCTAAAAATTCACATATTTTCTATAAAATTTATTGATATATGATTTCACCAACTTTCTTGAACTTGAACCCTTGATTAATTTCAAAATATTATATGTAATTATTTAATGCCCTTGATTGCTTCTAAAATTGAATTTGCTATTTATTTAATGCCCTTGATTGCTTCTTTTGTATGTTGATGCCTTATTTTATTTCCTCTTATTTCAGGTTAGTTATTGCTACAATTTTCAGCTGCCAACAAAGGTATCTCTTCGGCAGGGAAGAAAGGGATTTAAAATGCTTCATATCAATGCATCAATTGGTCATATCGATATTATCGATTCCCCATATTGATATATCCATAGCTCCTATCGATATAACGATTATTCCTACCGTTACATCGATTCCTTGGTTTCAACCAGAATTCAATCCAATCAAACATATCAGTTTCTCTGTATTACACATCGGTACCATGAATCGATATATCAATTTCCCAAATCGATATATCGATATGCACGGAGAATTGGACATTTATGCACTTTTTAGGATCAATTTAAATGGTATACACAAGACTGATTTGAAATTTTTGGTGCTCAATTCAAATAAGATTTTACACAAGATACACAATACTTTGGTTTATCTCTCCCTCAATTTGAAACTTAATGGAGAGAGAGAATTAATTAATTGTGAAATTATTTAGTTTGTCTCACTTGTGCTAGCAATACTAGACAAGTTACCCAAAGTATTAATTGATTGCACATATTTGTCTTTCCTTATTGTACAATTGTTTGTTACATGTCCTAAGTTACCATAAAATTTACATAAAGTGTTGAACTTTTGATTTTTTTATTTATTTGTGTTATCATTTATTTTTCTAACTTGTGAATGTTTGGTTACTCTTTTATTATCAAACCTCAAATTCTTATTTTTATAATATGATGTAATGTTTCTACTTTTGTTAATTGATTGAGTTTTAGTAAAATTATTTGATCGAGAATAATTTATTATGTTATAATTTTGTACTTCATAAAAATATCAATTGGATACATTATATTTCTATTCTTATTTTTAAATTTATCATACTTCTTGTAACTAATCTTACATAAATACATACTTGTTGTTTGGTGTAGTGTTGTACTTTCTAGGCTTAAGATTTTGTCTTATAGGTTGTTTCTTGTCAATATTTGAAGTATCATTTTTCTTTTTATATCCTAAATCGGTTTCATTATGCGGTCATTGTCTAATATACATACTAAAATAATCTAACTCTTATAATAATCAAATACATACACAAATTATAAGTTAGAAGTCCATTCATGTATCTTACTTTTGGGTAAATGGTTTTCTTCAGGTAAAATATTGTTACGTTTATCATTTTTCTTCAATTGTGCATAATTTTGATTCTGATTCTTTTATTTTCTTTCTCAATTATACTATAGTCACGTCTCCTTCATTTAAAACATTTTTCAATTTTTTAATTCATTTTTCAAACTCTTATATTAACACTTATCTTCAATACTCAAGGTACCTCATCGTCATCCTCACATCACTAAGGATTTTCTCAATGATGAAAGTTGGCTTGCTCAAAATAAAAGTGGAGTAGGCTACCTCACTAGCTCGGTACGATTGATCATTCTTCAAGAGTTCTCAATCCTCACAAAGTGCGGTGATTTGACTAGTCTTTGCATATGCGGCTTCCATAATCACTTTAATTGTGACCGGATCGATAATTTTCTTCTCTTTGAGGATTTCCTTTGCTTTGTCGATGTTAGATTAGCCTCTTCTTCTCTTCTTAAGTCGATGTATCCATCATCACTTGTGTCGGAATCGGCTTCTCAAATTGCATTGAGTGTCTTCTTCTTTCCTTTAATTTCATTGCCTTTCATCTTAAAACGACTTTTTTGACTATATTTTGAGATCAATGATGAAAATAAAGTATAACAAGATGTGAGAGATAGACATTACATTTATTTTATCAAAAAGTAGACACTAAATGATTGGTACCAGTCTAGATACTAGTACGATGATACTAAATTTTTTTTTTGAGGAAAAGAAGGGGGTAATTCCCCCTAATTTCATTGATATAAATGTTATTACAGGGAGCTATTTACATGTAGTTTGGTGATGTGTCCAAATTCATATGACGAAAAATACGAAGTAAAAAAAACAGATGCTTGGGGGATCAAACCGTTTCCCCCTGGTCTATGACCGTTGCTAGTTGAGTCGGTCATTGTGAAACCAGCTTGCGTATTCGTCTTCCACTTCGTGGATTGTAGCAGAGTGTCCCTGGGATTTTCCAGCAAAGAGTCTTCGGCAGCGTTCGCGCCACAGCACAAAGGACGTTGTGATTTCCAGCTTAGCCCAGAGAGAGAGTTGGTGGTGCTGCAAGAGTTCTTGCGGGGTTTCACTGACGTAGATGCCGGCCAGTTGGCACCTCGGTCGCTGCTGCACCATGCCCGCTCGTACCGACTGTGCATAGGGACATGTGATGAATAGGTGCTGGGCTGTTTCTGCGTCCGCTTGACACATGGTGCAGAAATTTGGGAGTGTCCATCCTCGCTTCCTCAGATTGTCTGTTGTTGTGAGTCTGTCCCGGAGCATCAGCCACGCAAATACTAGGACTCTCGGCGGTGCCGTGATTTCCCAGATTGTCGTGTTTGTGGATGAGATCAGTGGTGTACTAATGAGGAATTTGTATGCTGACTTGCTGGAGTACCTGCCGTTGGCTGCTCTTGTCCATATCGTGCCACTATCTGTTCGCGCTATGCATGCCTGATATTGGGGCGCAATTTTGCCGATGCTGTTCCAGAAGGCAGTAGCATTACGGTTTCTAAATAAATATGAAAATTGAAGCAATGTATCTTTTAGATCGAAGGTAAAAATGTCTTTATTTTTCAAAGAGAAGTCCAAATTTAACAGACTAGTCTTATCACCATTTAATTTTGATATTTGAATTTTGCAGATTAAACCGTTTGTAATTTCATTCTTAAATTTTTGTGTTTAACTTTTTATTTTTTATTTTAAATTTATTAAATTAAGAATACTACAAACCAAAGAAAAAACTATATGATAGATAAAAAAAGAAGTGATAACTGTCCTTGACGTAACGGAAGTTAGCTAAGTTAAAGAAATTATTCATGAAAGCTGGATTGTAACTGGATCTGTGAACAAATCTGAAGAATTTGATATCATATATTGAAATTTTTTTTTCTTATTTAACTTTGTTAACAAAATATTATCAGTTTATCATTCAACTATTATCACTTTATCCTGTAATTACTGTTTCTTTATCAAGATAACGAAAGTTAAGGATGTTGAGGAAGTTACAGATGTGAATTAAAACTTGAGTTGAGAGAACTTTTAGAGAATCTGAACAAGAAGGATGAATATTTTTTCTCCTATATTTAATATAACTCAATAACTCTGCCTATGTTTTACGTAGTCGATTCCAAATCCGTAAAGAGAAGGATTATGATAAATTTGACGAGCCAACGTAAATATTCAGATAATTTTATGAAAATAAAATCTAATATGAATTTCATCTAACCTATCCCACTTGTTTGGAACAAAAAGCTTTTTTTGTTGTTGTTGTTGTTAATATAACTCAATATTAAATACTACATACACACAAATAGCATTCATAAAGCAATCAATACAAACTAAAAATAATTTCACCTCAATCGTTTAGTCATAACCTCAACACGGTTTATTGTAATTCCCATATGTTTTTTCTTCATATTTGCATGAAGAATACTAATTCATTTTCAACATAATGAATAATAACACACTTTGATATAAGATATTAGCTAGAAAACATGTCCGATAATGATTTCTTAAAGATTCACATAAAGATGTTTATTTATAGACAGAAATTAAACATAATTGACAAAAACTAGCTGGCTAGTTTCTTGAAACACACACACATACGCATATAATACAAGACTCCCTAAATAAAACAGTAAAATATCAATAAGCATGAATTGGCACTCTTTGATCTCCTTGTGCATTTCTTCTGTTATGATATGGTCTTTGCGCATTTTTTCTGCCCCTTTTCTTAAAGTCCCATGGTGCAACAGGATTTGGGTTTGCCCATAGACCTCTCCCCGCATTTCTAGCTTCTCTCTGCCACTAATCAAAATTTACAATATATATATATAGACAATAGTTAGAATAAACATTGTTTTCCAGTTTGCACTGATATCAAGTCATGGATGCACTTGATAGATTAAAGGATCAGAAAATATTCCCATTACTCATGTCCAAGTGTAAAATTGGTCAACTCAAAAAGAAAGACCAGTAATAATAAATAAACAAAAATCAGTCATACACAAATGGAGTAGAAAATCAATGAAATTTTAAAGATTAGAAAATACCTGTGCGAATGTCGGGCGTTCATCAAAATGTTCATAATGCCAGGCACAACCTTTTCTAAGCAATTTTTCCTGTTATTTAGCATATTACATAAAAATGTCCTTTTACTAGATCTTAAAAGTTTATATCTACATGTGCAATTCTTTAAAACCAAATGACATGTTCCCTTTTATTCTTCAGACATTGTTTTTCTCATCACTAGGGACGTAAGAATAAATCAATTAGTCCGATCAATATGACAGACCTAACTAGCAAATTTACGGGTATGGATTTATATAGTTAGATATGGATTGTATTTCGAGAAACCTGACAAATATTTTGTGGGTATTGTTTGTAAAATAAACAGCAGACAACCTGACCCAACCTGAAAATGTAACAAGTAATGGGTAGTAAATAATGTGTTTATCCAGTCTATCATCTTTCCGATTTCTTTCTCAATTTTATTCTCCATTACTTGCCTCAGTTACGCACTTATTCCTTCCCAATTATCTATGAATCTATCTATGCATAGAGTAAGGAAAAGAAAAGAAAACGGAGAACACTCAATAAGTATACAGAGCTAGTTCGGTTAATTGGTGGCGATCAATCAGCACATTCAAGGTACCAATTGTGTTCTATTAATAGTCCAGAGTAATTATTGTCAGTTGTTAATCTTGTCAACGTACAATTAATTTGGTTAAATAATAAAATTGTGAAACCCACAAAACTCACAAAACCACCTGACTAAAAAACATGAATTGAATGGTTTTTAATTTTGATTGGTTAATTACAAATTGAAAGTATTGCAATCAGTATTGTTCATCAGATTGGAGACCTATGCGAAAACCGACCAATCCGACTCGTCTACACCCCTCCTCATCACACATAGCTTTTACAGGGAACCTACAGGACTACATGTTATTATAAGCAATAGTAGCACATGAACTCTTTTTTCTAAGTGGGGGAGCGGAGAGCAAAAACTATGCATTACAATATGCACCGCCAGACTCATAATATTGGAAAATACTAGGCAGGATCTTTAGATTTTTCTTTGAAAAAATGTAAACGATATGCTTGTATCCTTTTTACTTTGTCTTTTTATTTCTCCTTTTACTCTTGTAAACTTATTTAGTTCAGTGAAATCTGGTAGGCAATGTCTACTACCAAAAACAACAAAAATCTAATTGCATCAATCACTTGTACCTGTATAAATATGCCGTCGGAATAGACATCCCCGACCCATCTATCATAAGGGTCCTTGCAATATACAAGTATCTTAAGAGGTTTTTCCTGGATAAGTTTTCTCAATGCATCCCTCGCCTCCTTGCCATATTCCTGGTCCAACTCTGGTGCATCTATTCCTCTATTCATTTGTAAATAAAAATTTTATATTTATTCTAATTGCTTTGCCAAAGTAAACTGCATAAAATCCATAAAAAATTACAAGTTAATTCATCCTGGTATCAAGACCATTAGTAGAAAGTTCCCACCCTTTCTTCTTAATATATTTTTTCCCCATTTATTTTATTTTGCAAACAACTATATGGGATGCCCACTAATACATCATGTTGGTGCTAGTAAGAAATAACTTCCTGCTGTAAATCAAATGCCAGCTTTATATACCATATGCCTCGTAACTTTCTTAGATTTCTCTCAGGTCCAACTCTAATCAGTTATTTAATCAGAAGAAGTCAAAATAAAAATGCAAAATTAGCTAATATGAAGGACGGAACTGCCTATAGTAATAAATAAAACTGAATTTGATTATAGAAACGAGAGTAACATAAATAAAGATGATATGAACGGAAGTAGTGAAAAAAGACTAATTTAAACAAAAAAAGATATGAACAAAAGCATTGAAACAAGACTAATGTAAATAATGATGAGATGAATGGAAGTATTATTAAGTAAGAATCATATACCGAAGTCGAATACGGTACTTCCGTGCGAGAATATCTCCAGGGAGAACACTATAATTAAAAGAACGAAAAAGTAGTCACTAATATTTAGCAATTTACTACCATTCAAGGTATAATCACGCAATACCAGTCTACACGATTGTAGACTGGTTGACTTATCACAACAATGATTTTAGTTACCCATTAGCTTCACTTCTTTATTTGTTCCATCTTGGATTTTTCAAATCAAGGTGATAAAAAAATGAAATAGATGTTATTAAATATTTGACCTATATTCTGCATTTTTTATAATTTTAAGAAGTGCATCTGCCCGATCATAGTTTCTAATAGCTCGGGCCTCACGCCTCCCTATTGCAGCTTCCTGTACCTCTAACGGTACACTACGTGACTCTCTTGAATCTGTTGTACTGACATGCACTGTCATTCCATCTCCATCGCCAATGAGGTTTGCTTTAACCTATAACCATCATAGTTTATTATAGAAAAGAAAAACAGTGCTACTATACTAAACTTTGCCAATAGAAAAATAATAATAACTTGAAATCTTTAGTTTGCACTATCAGATCCCCTGTAATCATAAAAGACCAGTATGAAAAAGCAAAATGTAAATGTTATTTGGTACTAGTACAGTAGCTAGATGGTAGTTATTAAAAGGGTTGTATATAGCTCACAGGTAATGTGTGCAATTCAAACTTCACTCCTTCAGGCCATGATGAAGGGTCTGGTACTTGTGTTTGAATCTGTGGGAATGGAAGGCTATAGAACTCTAGAAAACCCTGAAATAGTAAAATAGAACATAAAATGATTAAAGAAATTGATTGGTTTAACTTAAAAACAAATAAAGAGGATATATCATTTGAATTTCATCATGCTCAGATGAATGTACTTGACACATGAAGTACTGTTTTGTAAAGTTTGAACGCCATGTTGGCCAAATCTGATACCAGTACTGACCTACTAATTTTGGTGTGCAAGTTTGAGAGCAAGTACTGATCTATTCATATTCATTGCTAAATTGAAAGGACCAAAATGTAAAAGCACAAAATGAAAGGGCTACGATGCTAAAACACCAACAGTAAAACAACTTACCACGAGTGCATCTCTTTGAACCTGTAAAGCATGAGCCACCAAGCTTGCTACTTCCTCTGGAGTTCTAGGAGGCGATTTTTTCCATGCTGCCAATATTTTTGCGTACCTATTTACAAATCAAAAAAAGTGTTCAAGTCTATTTGCATTTCGTGGTTGTAATAGTACAAATCTCACGATAGAAACTACATACAAAAAGATCTCAGAATAGCAAACTTTGCTGGATTTACAAATTTACCATTTAGCTTGTGCCTTCTTAGAAATGGTTACATGTTGACTCAGTTCTTCGGGTACCTAGCATTTAATAATAACAAAATATAACAAAAATACGTTTTAAATGCCCAATTGTATCGAAACCCTTGAGTTATGCTTAATTAGGAGAAAGACACTAACAAAATTGTACACCATTAAACAATCAACTTACTACTATTTTACACCAATATCAGAAATAACTCCCAATTTACACATATTAGTGAGTTCAGAGAGAATATCTTCCATTATACCTGCTTTAGTTTGTTTTATTATAGCATAACTTATTTCTAGTTATGCTTAATTTCTTGTTTCAGAAAGTAATCGTTTGGTTTATGTATTGTAGCCTTGGCCTGTGTAATCAATCCAATTGAATGAAATTGATTAGCTTGGTTTACAACAAGTATTAAGTACAATAATGATCATCATTATCTAGATATATAAAATGATGCTAGATAAAAATTTCTCAAAAGAAGCGTGAGTTCACTGGAAGAGTGAGTTTACATTCTTCAATCATAATACTAGCAATTATACAATAAATTCAACAAATGCATCGTACAAAATAAAATAAAATAAAATAAAAAATGAACAAACGGGTATGTACCAGTGAAAACATCTCAAAGTCCAAGAGATGAGCTGTGAGTTTATTAAAGCCGGCTGTGGCCGGAGACACGAATTGGGGCCTCGAAGGAATGGTGGGTCTATAAGGTGTGTCATCATGCTCTCCTTTAAAACATCTGAGAATAGCATTTCCCATTTGAAGTTACAATCTCTAGTGTTCTAATTTCAATCTTTTGTTTTGTGCCAAGAGGCAAGGGTTTTAGCCTTTTAGGAGGAGGAGATAGAAAGAGAGAGCCAAAGAGGAAAGGTTAGTGACTTATAGTGTGGTGACTTAAGAGTCAAGGAGTCAACTTTATTTATTTTCTTTTTATTGACTTTGTTCTTTTTTGTGGGGTCTACTCTACTCTACTGTACTGTTGTAGGTTCGCAATGTCTCTACAATAGTTGAAAACAAGTTCCTCTAAAATCCAAAGTTGATACAGAGATCTTTTGATAGATCTCTTAGTTTTAAAATTTTGTATGACATGTACGTCAACATATGATATATGTGAATACATAAAATTAATCTGCTTCTGAAAGCGCTAAAATATTTCTTGCTCTTAGCATACAAAATATATTTAATTATGTTTAATTTTTTATTTATCATTTTCAATAACTTTTAGTACAAATTTTTTTGTTGGATACAAAATCTTCCATTTTTGGAGTTTTCTATATACAAAAAATGCTTTGAATCAATTTCTGTTGAAGTGTATAGAAGCTTTCTTCATCCCATATCAAGTTTGAAGCTTTTGCCCTTTTGTTGTCTTAAGTTCAAAAGATGTCAGAGATTTGATTTTTTTTCTACAAGCGAGATCTCTGATTCAAATAAAATTTCGTTTTGCAAACATGTAAAGTATAGTTGTATAAGCTTTTCAGAATTTTTTTGAAATTTTTAGATCCACAAAATCAAATTAAGACTAATTCAATCTCATATTTTTAAAAATGAGGCTTAAAATAGAACAAAAATGCAAAAAAATAATAATTTTGATGATCTTTTTTACACTGAAAAGTTCTTTTTTGACTTTCTTAACACAAATATAAATATAAGCTTCAAACATTATGTCAGCCATCCACACTGATATAAAAAAAATTAGAATAATTCTATTGTAAATCCAAAATTTATATACATCCAATTTTATGATACATTTAACAGTTGTAATTACATCACAGGAGATTAAGTGGATTTCCATTTTTTCTTATAACTTCATTAAATAGGGGTATATTGGGTTCATGAAAATACTACAAATTGAAATATTTTAATATAAATTAAGGCATTAATAAAGAAAAAAATTTGCTTAACGTTAGGTGAGTTGTACGACATTTCATGAAAATTGTTTATGGTGGTCATTTACGAATTTGCTTATATTAAGGCATTAATTTAGGATGTGTACAAAACATAATTTGCGAATGATCAGAATATATGAATTTATATCAATTTTTGCCGAAAGATCAACTTTTGTTGGAGAATGAAATAATACTATAGTTTGTCATTTATGCAAGAATATATATATAATTTAATCGAACAATAATTTTAATTTTAAATATAATAAAGTAAATTTTCAATCAGAAAAATTGTGAAGTTGGTTACTAAATACATATTTTTAAAACATCATAATTATGCATTTGAAATATATTAAGAAATTAAATTAATTTAACTACACCTTTTAAGTATGATTTCAAAAATACAATTTCATTTTTATATGGTCCAAGTAATATGTCTTAACTAGAGACAACATATATATATGTTATATAATTACTAAAAAATAACTTGAAACTAGATTGATTCATTAAAGTGAAAGAATAAAAAAGAAACATTTAGATAACACATGAGGAACTTGATGGAAATGGAATTATAATAATTATTGAGATATATTTCGTCCTACAAACTTTCAAACTTAGAATATATTAATCCATAATTATTTAACAAACTTCTGAAAATTCCTTCTAAGACTGACTAATGAGACTATAATCAGTTTTAATACCAAATTAACTATTCATCTATACCAAATATAGCTTATGATACGAAAATGACTTTAATAACCTTGTGAATTCAATGATTGTGATTAGAGATGTACCGTAAAATAGAATGTACACTAATTGAGATTTACACTAGAATCACCCAAAAAATTAAGCACACGGGCTATTACGTGGCAAAATTATTTGTTCCTTTTCCTAATATTTTTGTCAATGATGAAGTTCCAAAAATGGTACGGCTTCTAATCTTGCCATCTAAAGCGACTCCAATTGCCATCCATTGTTACTTGTGGATGATAATGTAGATTTGAAGGCATAAAATAAATAAGGCATTTATTTTAAGATGTGATATTGATGGTTTTTATTACAAGAATGAACAAAATCAACAAAAATGTTTCTCATGTCATGTGAAAATTTTATCTCTTGGGGTTGTCTCAATCTTGCATATTATAATTATATCAAACATTGTATTTGATATGGTGGGATAAAGTTATATATCGATGTCAATGTGAATTAATCATAACTTAGTTCTAACCTAGCTGATTGCATTTGTGTAAGAGCATAAAAAACTGTGATTATATTTATAATGAACAAGTGAAATTGATTAACTGATTAAAATATATGTTACCCAAATTCCAGCAACTTGTCTTTGGTCTTAACGTGTCAGAATAGATGAATATTCTTTCCATATTTATTCATTTATTTATTTATTTACTACAACTTGCAACTAATTAAGATGCTAAAGTTAGAAGTATTGCAGATGTTTCTCTTCACTTTTTTTGCAAGTAGAAAAGTGTTTAATTGTGTTCTTCTTTTCTTCCTTTCCTTCTTCCGTGTAAGTTTAAGTTGTTAGGCGGATTTTAGTGGAGCAGTTGACACGAGATGGTAACGTTTCCTTTACTTTTTTTGTATTTTTGTTTTTAAATTAAAGTAATCATGAGGTACTCAGTACGATCCAATGGAAAATGAGCCAAGTGCTCATCATGAACCGTGTTTTTTTTTCCTTTAAAATTAAAAAGTAAATAAAGGGTGTGTTCGGCAACCACCACTATTTCGGAATAGAGCTCTATTTCGGAATAGGAGTGCCAAACATGTTTTCAAAATAATAGAATAGTGATAAATTAGGCTATTCCGGTATATCACCATATAGATGGAATAACGGAATACACTGTTCCGTATGACAAACTAATCAAATTTATTGTATTTTAATATTTCATCATTACTATTATTATTATTATTAATATTATTATTGTTATTATTATTTATTATTAGTATTATAATATTTCATCATTATTATTTTATTATTATTTATGATAATTATTATTATAATATTTTTATATATTTTATTATTATTATTTATTATTATTATAATTTTATTAGTATTATAATATTTCATTATTATTATTATTATTATTTTATTCATTATTATTTATTATTTATATTATTTATTATTATTGTTATTATTATTATTATTTATTATTAGTATTATAATATTTAATCAGTATTATTATTTTATTATTATTATATTATTATTATATTTTTTTTTATTATTCCTATTTATTATTATTATTATAATTTTATTACTATTATAATATTTAATCATTATTATTATTATTATTTTATTCATTATTATTTATTATTTATTATTATTGTTATTATTATTTATTATTAGTATTATAATATTTTATTATTATTTTTTTTATTTTATTAGTATTATAATATTTCATCATTATTATTATTCTATTATTATTTATGATAATTATTATTATATTATTATTATTATTATTTATTAGTATTATAATATTTCATCAATATTATTATTTTATTCATTATTATTTATTATTATTGTTATTAATTATTATTTATTATTAGTATTATAATATTTCATCATCATTATTATTATTTTATTATTATTTACGATAATAATTATTATATTATTATTATTCTTATTTATTATTAGTAGTATTATTATTTTATTAGTATTATTATTATTTATTATTATTTAATATTATTATTATTTTATTAGTATTATTATATTTTATTATTATTTATTATTATTATTTATCATTATTTGTTATATTATTATTTTTTTTAGAATTATAATAATTCATCATTATTAATATTTTATTATCATAACTATCAATATTTTTACTATTCCAATTGACACTTGCCAAACGACAATTTTTCTCTTCAGAATAGTCAAGAATACCACTCTTCTACCACTCTTCCAAAATCACACTATTCTATTTTTACTATTCTAATTCCGCTATTCTGACGCTATTCTTTGATTTGCCAAACGGACCCAAATTGTCCATCAGATTAAGATTAAGGTGGAATGTGCGGCACCACGCTACACGTTTTCGGAATCGTTTAATTTTTTTATGATTTGTACTTACTTCAGATTTAAAATATTTTGATTATTCATCTGACGATCGAGACGTGATACTGCGCGGTACCGCACGATAGAAGAACATGATCCGATTAAGGTGAGGCCATCACCGTCACCGACACAGTGTATTCTCTTTCTCTCTTCAATTATTTGAGCTGATGTTTCTGTGAAATTGTCTGTGTTTATTACTTAGTATCCTATTGTGTAACGGTTGTAAATGCCCCCTTCATGTTGTGTATTTTTGTTTGTTTTTAATTTCAACCCCTACATGCTGTGTAAAAGTAAAACTAGAGATGTTAATGGGTCTTACTTGCGAGTATTTTGTCAATCTTGCGGCCTATTCGGTCCGCAAAAATGTCATACCCAGCCTATCCGGCCCGCGAAAGTGAACTTAGAATTGGCAACTCGGCTTACCCATGGGCTTCACAGTCCGGTCCATGGGGCTACCCGCACAGACCCGTCCAATACTCCATCACAACATAAGCGCATCAAATAAAAAAAAATTTTATTATTGAATGTACAGTTTGTAATTACTGAATTGTAAAATTTGTGATAATTTTAGAATTTCAGATTAATATCGTCTGATAATTTGATATCATAATCAGCCACCAGTATTATAATCGGCCAAATTTATTCAGGTCTCACATCATACTAAGATCCAATCTAATTCAATATTATAATCGACCCATGAGTAGCTCATGAGTACAACTTCACAGCCCATAGCCCGCTCCGGCCCGTCCATAAGTCTGGCCCTACTCGGCCCTCCATGACAATGGACCGAGCGGATATAGTACTTGAGTCTAGGGCTGGGCAAATAACTCACAACTCGTGACTCGCTCGAAACTCGCTCAGATAACAACTCGTGAAACTCGCTCAGATTCAACTCGAGTCATCCGTAACTCGAGCAGACCGACTCGATTGGCAACTCGAATTGATCTCGAGTTGGTCTTAGCTCGCTCGAAACTCGCTCATGAAATATTAAATATGGGCTTTAGTTCTTTATCCTGCTGTCAGTCCATAAAGCCATAAAATTTCTGATATAGTTTGAGGCCCTAAATCCTTAAACCCTCATTTACCCATAACAGAATCATTTACCCAGAATAATTTACCCAGTTTGAATGTCATTGGCAGTGGTACAATCATTAAGGAGTTTCATTGATTTTTGTCACTGGGTCACTGCCAGTTTGTCACTGTTAATTCGAATTGTTAAACGAGTCACCGAGTTGACTCGAGTTGCTATGAGCTCAGAATGAATGTGCTTGCTCGAGTCAACTCGGCTCGTATTAACTTGGCTCGAGTTCGAACTTGTGTTAGCTCGAGCTAACTCGACTCGATGAACAGACCTACTTGAGCCGAATATACATATGCGGGCCGGTGGACCGACGGGCCAAACTGCCATCCCTATGTAAAACTAATTATAAGCTAGTACGGCATGTAAAAATTGTGTAACGAATAGAGCCTGGCAATGCCAATCCTTGATAGCAGTTGCATGCATTTATTCATGTTTAGTACAAGTCATCCGGTTGCTTCGTTGACAAGCTTTTAAATCATAATTTTTAACTGAAAATTGAAGAAAAATATTTTATCCCACTAGTGAACATCTTTCTAAATTTTAAAACATAATTTTTAACTGAAATTTCTGACTGTTATTACGATCACATTTCCAAAATAACACAATATGATCTACAAAGAGTTACTAAATTCTAGTCCATAACGACAAATTTAAGATAAAAAAGAAAACATTCAACCTGATTATCAAAATTTTTAATGGGGCGTCTATTATATTTTTTTTATTTTGTTCTTTTTATATATGTTTCATAGAAGTATACAAGCGCTCAAATACATATTCATAGGTATTCAATTATTTGAGTTCATATATTAAAAAAAATCTGACTAATAATATCTCAGTTTTCGTCCCTCTAATTAACTTGGTCAAAAGAGAAAGTCAAAAAGTAAAAAAAAAACAGATAAAAATGAAAAGTTTCAAATATGTTGTGCACTTGAAACTGTAACTAATCATGTTCATCACAGAATATGGCACATACTAAATAAATAATGTGTTAATATTAGTTGAAACATTTGTCCATACTAGTTGTTTCAAGTATATTGTGCACTTCAAAGTTGAAACTGTAACTAATAATGTTCATCACAGAATGAAACACATACTAAATAAATAAGGTGTTCGTATCAATTAAAAAGATGTTCATATCAATTGAAACAAGTATTCATACTAGTTGTTTCAAGTATTGTGCACTTGAAACTGTAACTAATAATGTTCATCACAGAATGTGACGCCTACTAAATAAACAAGATATTCATATTATTTGAAATGTGTTCATATTAGTTGAAACGAATGTTCATAATAGTTGTTTCAAATATGTTGTGCACTTGAAACTCTAACTAATAATGTTCATCACATTCACAGAATGGTGCGCATACTAAATAAACAAGATGTTCATATTAGTTGAAAAGGTGTTCATATTAGTTCAAAAAAGTATTCATACTAGTTGTTTTAAGTATGTTGTGCGCTTGAAACTCTAACTAATAATGTTCATCACAGATGGAGCGCAAACTAAATAAACAATGTGTTCATATTAGTTGAAACTGAAGGTTTTGATACTAAGAAAGTAAGAAATAAAACAAAAAATATATTCAACTCAATACAAACGATCTAGTTATTGTAAGTGCAAGAAACAATATTATTTGTCTAATTAACAAGGAAATAACGTTATACCTTGGATTCGATCTCTAAATCAAATCAAGTAAGATTGTCTTGCTTAGCAACTTCTTATTATATTTCTCTTTAGATGGTAGTTGTTCTTTAGCCTTTCAAATGTCGAGCCTCCTTAGGTATCCATCGAAATATTAAAGAAACACTTATCTCTAAGGCTAGTTAGAGCTCAACAAGTAGAACCTTAATTCTAGTTTCAAACCTTCTTCAAAATATCCAAAATTTTAATGGAAGTTTTTCTCAACACATGAGAGAAGGAGAAAAAAATGTTTTTCTCATAGGAAAAACTAGCAGCCATCAATCTTCCGATTAATGATAGTTATTAAATTTCTTTAATAAATGAATTTATATAGGCAAAGATTAGAACAACAATTGATAATTAATATTTGCAAAAATTAATCATTAAGCCTTGTAATCTTAGCCCAAATATACAGAGTTCTCTCTCTCTCTAATTTAGATTGGGTTTACATATTATTATATTAATCATATTAATGTACGGTTAATCTCACGTTCCAATACTTTATATGAGCAACATATATATTAATATCGTATATTAATTTATATGTATCTCTCATGTGTTAAAACTCATTTAAAATATGCCACACATACTTTAAATATTTCTAGAATTATTTTACAATATATTCATGTCATAAAATTATTCATGTATTAATAACATATAATATGTTCACATTAATTACACCTCCTTATAATTAAAATGGAACACATTATATACATATTACATATATTTTATTAATACATTTTCTACAATCCAGCCATCAATCCAAATGATCCACACAATATAATAACTCAAGGAACAAAATGATGAAATCATCCACTAATAAACTAAAATTATCAAACATATGATCTGAATCTAGAACACCAATACTAACAAAAACAGATGTTCATATTAGTTATTTCAAGTATGTTTTGCACTTGAAACTATAACTAATAATGTTCATCACATAATGGAGCATATATTAAATAAACAAGATGCTCATTTTAGTTGAAAATATTTTCATATTAGTTAAACAAATGTCCATGCTAGTTGTTTCAAGTATGTTGTGCACTTGAAACTGTAACTAATAAAGTTCATCACAGAATGAAATGCATACTACATAAACCATGTGTTCATATTAGTTCAAAAAATGTTCACATTAGTTGAAATATGTGTTCATACACTAAAACAAATGTTCATATTAGATATTGCACATCTGTACGTATCATATGTTGTGTGTGGTAATTGATCGTCGTTTTATTTTCGTCATTTCTAGCAATTTCGTTGAAGCGAAGATAGAAAAGAAAAGGAAAGAGAAAAGAAAGAAGAAAAAAAAAAGAAGAAAGATTCATTTATGAAATAAAAAGTTAAGATAAAATAAGAACAAATAAAAAAGGACTTGGGACGAAAGCGAAGGACGAATTACAAAGAATAAAAAATTTCACATTAAAAGGATTAAAAAGGTGGACTGTAACTGAGTTCGGAAAACCAATTCGGAAAATTTGAGTCGGGAGATGATGCTAACAATTCCTCTTTAACCGTCCCTTCTCGCGCCCTCCTCTAGAAGACAAAATCAACTAATGTGATGTTATTCGCTCTGCTTTGTCCACTCTGTCCGCTCTCCTACATGTATTTATATTTAGGTCTGAAGTTTTTATATTCAAAATTTGCAACAAATTTATTATGTTTGCCCTGTCACTCTCAAGTCTTTATATTACTGCAAGTATTTATTTTTTGGTGCAAGTCTTTATATTAGAAATTTTGCAGTTAATTTTCAACAAATTTAAATATAAAGACTTACATGCAACAATATATAGATTTTATTATTCTAATATAAAGACTTACAATTTTTGCATTCGCTCCAGTTTTGCTCTGCTATGTCCGCTCTGTTCGCTTTCATGCATGTCTTTATATTTAGGATTAAAGTCTTTATATTACTGCAAGTCTTGATTTTTTTTGCTGCAATTCTTTATATTAGAAAATTTTGTAGCAGTTTTTCAGCAAATTTAAATATAAAGACTTGCAGATAACAATATAAAGACTTTATTGTTCTAATATAAAGACTTGCAACGATTATACGGCAAGTCTTTATATTAGAAATTTTGCGGCTGTTTTATTGTGAATTTAAATATAAAATTTTTAAATCCAAATATAAAGATATGCAGTGGAGCGAACAGAACGGACATAACAGAGTATTAATTATTTTTATCTTCTAATGAGAATGTGACAGACATGTAAGAGGGACATTATTATTTACTCTATTAATTAATATATAGAACTTAAATTAAACACTGCATAAACATAAATATCATTCATAAAGAAATTAAGAACAACTTTTCTATAAATAATAGGTCCAATCAGTGGCGCATTCAATGTATTCAAGAGGCACTTGCCCTTCCCTAGAAAAAAAAATTTGCAAAATAACTTTATTTATTTGTAAAATTTATCAATTTTTTTTACAAAATAACTATGTATATTTAAAAATCTGTCTAATTTTACCTCTTGAAAAATAATTATAAATCTTGTTTCTTGACAAAAATTCTGAATTCGCTCTGAATCCAATCATAACCTCGACACTAGTTTATTGTAATTTCCATATGCTTTCTTCATGTTTGCAGGAACATTACTAATTCATTTCCAAAGTAATGCATATAACACACTGTGATATCAGATATTAGCTAGAAAACACGTCTGATGATGACCTCTTAAAGATTCACATGAAGATGTTTATCTATACACAGAAATTAACATAAATGACAAAAGCTAATAGATGGCTTGTTTCTTGAAGCACATACACGCATATATAATACAAGACTCCCTAAATTAAACATTCAGGTTTGTCCCCAATCTCACAAAACACTTTGTTTCTTTATTTATGCTTGGGATAGGAGGGGATAGGCCTGGATCTCGACCAACGGGGCTCAAGTAGCCTGGGTCCCCTTTCCGGACGCATACATCGATAATATACTGAAAAGAAAAGATCAATAAGCATGAATTGGCACTCTTTGATCTCTTTGTGCATTTCTTCTGTTATGATATGGTCTTTGTGCATTTTGTCTGCCCCTTCTCTTAAATACCCATGGTTCAACAGGATTTGGGTTTGCCCATAGACCTCTCCCCGCATTTCTAGCTTCTTCCTGCCACTAATATATATATATATATATATAGACAATAGTTAGAATAAACATTGTGTTCCAGTTTGCACTGATATGAAGTCATGGATGCATTTGATAGATTTAAGGATCTGAAAATATTCCAAATACCCATTTCCAAGTTTAAAATTGGTGAACTCAGAAAAAGAAAGACAAGTAATAATAAATAAATAAATAAAAGCAAGCATACACAAATTCAGTAGAAAAAAAATTGAAATTCTAGAGAATACAAAATACCTGTGTGAATGCAGGGCGTTTATCAAAAGCTTCATAGTGCCAGGCACAACCTTTTCTAAGCAATTTTTCCTGTCATTTTGCATATTACATAAAAATGTCATTTTACAAGATCTCAAAAGTTTATATCTAGATGTGCAATTCTTGGAAACCAAATGACATGCTCCTTTTCATTCTTCAGATAGATTGTTTTTTCTCATCGCTAGGGATGTAAGAACAATCCAATTAGTCCAATCAATATGACGAACCTGACTAGTAAATTTACGGGTATGGATTTATATAGTTAGATATGGATTGTATTTTGAGAAACCCAAACAAATAATTTGTGGGTACTGTTTGTAAAATAAACAGCAGACAAAACCTGACCCAACCTGACTGTGTAATAAGTGATGGGTAATATATAATGTGTATCCAGTCTATCATCTTTCCAATTTCTTTCTCAATTTTTTCCCACTAATGGTTACTTGCATCAATTACTCATTTATTCCTTCCCAATTATCTATGAATCTATGCATAGAGTAAGGGAAAGAAATGAAAAAGGAGAACACACACAAAGTATACAGAGTTAGTTTGGTTAATAGGGGGCAATCAATCAGAACATTTAAGGTAGAAATAGTTCAGTTAAAAGTCCAAAGTAATTATTTTCAGTTGTTAATCTAGTCAACGTATGATAAATTTGGTTAAAGAATAAAATTATGAAACCCGCAAACCTCACAAAACTCGACCGGCTAAAAAATTATGAATTAGAAGGTCTTTAATTTTGATTGGTTGATTACGAATTAAAAGTGTTGCAATCAGAATAGTCTTCATCAGATTTGAGACCTATGCGAGAACCGACCAATCCAACTCGTTTACACCCCTCCTCATCACACAGCTTTTACATGGAACCTTCAGACTACATATTTATAAGTGATATTAGCACATGAAAATTCCTTTCTAATTGGTGGAGCAGAGAGCAAAAACTATGCATTACAAATATGCACCACAAGACTCACAATTTTGGAAACTCCTAGGCAGTGTATGCTGCCGCTGGCCTCCTCATGTCCCCTCTAGCCTTCTCGTGATCTCCTTTCCCCTCTCTTCTCTTTCTTTCTCTGAGGTTCTGTGGTCGGTTCTATCACCAACTGGGTCAAGGTTCCCGCTTTGGAATTATTGAGTCATAGCAGCTATGCCAATATTATGTCCTCTCTACTTCCTTTGCCTAGAACCTGTCATTCAGATTGGGACAGCTGTGCGTAAAGTAATAACCGACATGACGTTGAGGGTGAAGCAGTGCAGTAGGTCAGTGGTCCCTCCTGCTGTTGTCAAGAGATAGGTTTATGGCTGATGGGAATTTTCTTTGTGATTGCAATTGATGCGCAGGGAATAAAGGCTTTGTTGTTGTTGTTGTTGTTGTTGTTGTTGTTGTTGTTATTGCAATTGATGCAGTGATTTATTTGGGAATAAAGGCTTTGTTGTTGTTGTTGTTGTTGTTATTGCAATTGATGCAGTGGGTACAACAGCAACCAGAGACTAGACAGAAAGAAGTGGTTGAATAGAAATAGAATATCTGAGAGAATATCTTGCTTGCATTACACGAATCTGACCTGTACAACGTTGCGAGTGCAACGATGTGGGGAGTTGGAGGTTTTCCAATTTTTCCGAAAGAATTAGATTATAAGATATAACAGGTTGCGTAAGATTTTCTTTGCTTGCAATCAATGTTGCAGAAATTGCAGGGATACAGCATGTCATTGATCCCTCCAGATAAAGGAAGAGATTGTGGGACGTCTTGATTCTAACATTGAGGGTCTTTAGAATTTTCTTTGTCATGGATGCAAAAGATAGGCTTGTATCTTCCTTTACTTTTAGTCTTTTTAATTCTCCTCATTCTCTTGTAAACTTAATTAGTTTAGTGAAATCTGGTAGGCAATGTCTACTACCAAAGACAAAAAGACAAAAAAAAAATTAATTCCACCAACCACTTGTACCTGTATAAATATGCCGTCGCAGTAGACATCCCCCACCAATCTATCATAAGGGTCCTTGCAGTATATAAGTATTTTAAGAGGCTTTCCCTGGATAAGTTTTCTCAATGCATCCCTAGCCTCCTGGCCATATTCCTGATTCATCTCTGGTGCATCTATTCCTCTATTCATTCATTAATACATATTTTATATATACATATTATAATTGCTTTACCAAAGTAGACTGCATACAATCGATACACAAATTACAAGTTAATTCATCCTGATATCAGGACCATTAGTAGAAAGCTTCTATCCTCTCTTCTTAATATATATTTTCCACATTTATTTGATTTTGCAAACAACTATATGGGATGCCCACTAATACATCCTGCTGATGCAAGAAAAAAATTAACTTCCTGCTTTAAATCAAATGCTAGCTTTATATACCCATATTGCTCGTATCTTTCTTAGATTTCTCTCAGGTCTAACTCTAATCAATTATTCAATCAGAAATTCAGAAGAACTAAAATAAAATGCAAATTAGCTAATATAAGAATATAAACTAGAGTCCAGAAAACATAAAAAAAGCCAAAGAAGAATATTTCTATGGATAAGCATATGTTGAGATAGGTATGCAGATAAATGGCTTGCAGGAAAAACCTGTACCCCCCCCCCCCACACATAGTAATAAATAAAACTGGATTTGATTATAGATAGTGAAGAGACTAACATAAATAAAGAAATAATAAAAAAAGACCAATGCAAATAAAAAATATATGAATGAAAGTATTGAAACAAGACTAATCTAAATAATGATGAGATGAATTAAGTATTATTAAGTAAGAATCATATACCGAAGTCTAATACGGTACTCCCGTGCGAGAATATCTCCTGTGACAACCCTATAATTGCAACAGAAAAATTAAAAGAACGGACAAAATAGTCACTATTATCTAGTAAATTACTAGCATTCAAGGTATAATCATGCAATGCCCGTTGTAGAATGTTTGACTTAATCACAACAGTGATTTCAGTTGCCCATCTTAGTTTCTCTTTCTTATTTGACCCTTTTTGGTCTTTGCAAATCAAGGAGAGAACAAAATTGAAATAAATATTACTAACTACTCAACCTATATTCTGCATTGATGATAATTTCATTAAGTGCATCTGCTCGAGCATAGTCTCTAACAGCTCGGGCCTCACGCCTCGCTATTGCAGCTTCCTTTACCTCAGATGGTACATCATCGGACTCTCTTGGATCTGTTGTGCTGACATGCACTGTCATTCCATCTCCATCACCAACTAGTTTTTCTTGAACCTATCACCATCATTGTTTATTATAGAAAAGAAAAACAGTGCTCTATACTAAACTGTTGCAGTAAACAAAATTTAATGACTTCAGATCTTAAGTTTGCACTATCAAATCCCCTGAGAGTACAAAAAACCAGTATGAAACTGCAACATGTAAGGTTTATTTGGTACTAACTAGTGCAGCAGCTAGAAGGTAATTATTAAAAGGTAGTATGTAAACTGGCTCACAGGTAATGTGTGTAATTCAAACTGCACTCCTTCAGGCCATGACGAAGGGTCAGATACATTTGTTTGAATCTCTGGGAATGGAAGGCTATAAAATTGGAGAAAACCCTGAAATAAAAGAATATACAATGATTATAAATTGAACTAGTGACTCATGAAAAAAATAGAGAGGTCATAGTATATTGAAATCAAGTACTACTATCTAAGGTTTTCATGCCATACCAGCCAAACTTGATACAGGTAGGAATTACTATTTGTGGGTGGGTTAGAAAATATGAACAAGCAGTGATCTATTCATTGCTAATTTGAAAGGACCTAATCTAAAAGCAGAAAATGCAAGGACTGCATTGCTAAAATTCCAACAGTAACATTACTTACCGTGAGGGCCTCTCTTTGAACCTGAAAAGCACGAGCCACCAAGCTTGCTGCTTCCTCTGGAGTTGTAGGAGGCGACTCGTTCCATGCTGCCAATATTTTGGCGTACCTATTTACAATGAACAAAAGTGTTCAAGTTCGATTTACATTTAGGTCATTGTAATATTACAAATCTCAAATAGCAAACCTTGTTAGATTTACAAATATACCATTTAGCCTGTGTCTTCTTAGACACATTTACATGTTGGCTCAGTCCTGCTGGCACCTAGTATTTGATAAAATAAATAAAAAAAAACCATTTCAATTCCAAATTGCATGGACGCCCTTGAGTTGCACTTAATTAGGAGAAAGGCACTAACCAAAATTCTACACCATTAAGCAATCAACTTAATAATATTTTATACAAATGTCAAATATAACTTCCAATTTACACATTTTAGTGAGTTAAGAGAGAATATCTTCGATTATACCATCTTTAGCTTGTTTTAATATAGCATAATTTATCTAGAGAAAACAGGATGGCTAGATAAAAGTTTCTCAAAGGAGAAGCGTGATCGACTCCACTGAGTGATTTAACATTCTTTAATCGTAGAACTAGCAATTATACAACGTAACCAACCAATGCACCGTACAAGATAAAATTAGAAAAAAGAAAAGAAAAAAAAGAATACAAAAGAGTACCTGTGAATTTTTCTCAAAGTTTAATAGATGAATTGCGAGATTAACAAGACCAGCTGTGGCCCCGCCATGGGACTCGGATTGGGGCCGCGAAGGAAAGCTGGGTCGATAAGGTGGCACTGAGAGAGGTGCGCCATCAATATCATGCCCTCCCTTGAAACATCTGAGAATAGCATTTCCCATTTGAAGTTACAATCTCTAGTGTTCTAATTTCAATCTTTTGTTTTGTGCCAAGAGGCAAGGGTTTTAGCCTTTTAGGAGGAGGAGATAGAAAGAGAGAGCCAAAGAGGAAAGGTTAGTGTGGTGACTAGGAGTCAGGAGTCAATTTATTTATTTTCTTTTTATTGGCTGTTGAGAGTTGAAAGGACCTGTGTGGTCCACCATTGTAGGTTTGCAATCATCCAATGTCTCTACTATAGTTGAAAACAAGTTCCTCTGAAATCCAAAGTTGATAACTTACATGCAGAGTTCTTTTGATAGACGTCTTAATTTTTAAATTTTACATATTCGTAGAAATATGATATGTAAATATCATTTTGTAGTATTGTTAGTTTTTTAAATTTAGAATAAACGTTAAATTATTTGAATTAGTTGTAAATTATTTTAAATTTTTAAATTCAAGTCATCTTATTCTACTACGAGAAGTGTTTCAGATCAGATTAGTTGAATTATGGGTGGTAACGTTTCAATAAAACCCCACAAAGCATTATAGCCAACTACGAGAAGTGTTTGTTCTTCGAATACTTCATTTAAGGGTGGAAACCTTTCACTAAAACACCACAAAGGAGCAAAAATTACCACTCTACGTGCTTCATTTCCATGTACTTAATTTAAGGTGCTTCATGTCCGAGTACTTCATTTCTGGTGCTTCGTGTCCGAGTACTTCATTTAAGGTGCTTCATGTCCGAGTATTGCAAAAAGTGTTTCTTTTTAGAGTACTTCATTTAAGTGTGGTAACCATTCACTTAACTACCACGAAGAAGTGATTCTGATCAAGAGTAATTCATTTATGGGTTGTAACCATTAATGAAAACACCGCAAAGCATCTTATGCTACTACAAGAAGTGTTTCTGATCATAGTACTTCATTTATGAGTTGTAAACATGTAAGAAAACACCACAAATCATCTAATCCTAGTACGGATGTGTTTCAGATGAGATTACTTCATTTATGGGTGGAAACGTTTTAAGAAAACATCACAAAGCATCTTATCCTACTACGAAAAGTGTTTCTTATTCGATACTTCATTAAGAGGGGCAATCATTCACTAAGACACCACGAAGAATCATAGAATACCAGTCTAAGTGCTTCATGTTCGGGTACTTCATTTATGGGCGGTAATTAGTCTAGAAAACGCCACAATGCTTCTTATGCTACTACGAGAAGTGATGATGATCAGAGTACTTCATTTATGAGTTGTAATCATTCAAGAAAACACCACAAAGCATCTTATCCTAGTACGAGAAGTGTTTCTGATCAGAGTACTTTATTTATGGGCTGTAAACATTCTAGAAAGCACCACAAAGCATCTTATCCTACTACGAGAAGTGTTTCAGATGAGATTACTTCATTTATGGGTGGTAACATTTCAAGAAAACTCGACAAAGCCTCATAGCCTACTACGAGAAGTATTTCTTCATCGAGTACTTCATTTATGGGTTGTAAGCATTCAAGGAAACACCACAAAGCATCTAATCCTAGTACGAGAAGTGATTCTGATCTGAGTACTTCATGTATGGGTTGTAACCATTCAAAAAACCACCACAAAGAATCTTATCCTACTATGAGGACTGTTTCTCATTGGATTACTTCATTTATGGGTGGCAACGTTTTAAGAAAACTACAAAAAGCCTCATAATATACTACGAGAAGTGTTTCTTCTTCGAGTACTTCAATTAGTGGTGGGAACAATTAAAGAAAGCACCACAAAGCATCTTATCCTACTACGAGATGTGTTTCCTGTCAGGGTACTTCATTTATGGGTTGTATACAATCAAGAAAACATCACAAGTCATCTTATCCTACTACGAGAAGTGTTTCAGATCAGATTAGTTGAATTATGGGTGGTAACGTTTCAATAAAACCCCACAAAGCATTATAGCCAACTACGAGAAGTGTTTGTTCTTCGAATACTTCATTTAAGGGTGGAAACCTTTCACTAAAACACCACAAAGGAGCAAAAATTACCACTCTACGTGCTTCATTTCCATGTACTTAATTTAAGGTGCTTCATGTCCGAGTACTTCATTTCTGGTGCTTCGTGTCCGAGTACTTCATTTAAGGTGCTTCATGTCCGAGTATTGCAAAAAGTGTTTCTTCTTAGAGTACTTCATTTAAGTGTGGTAACCATTCACTTAACTACCACGAAGAAGTGATTCTGATCAAGAGTAATTCATTTATGGGTTGTAACCATTAATGAAAACACCGCAAAGCATCTTATGCTACTACAAGAAGTGTTTCTGATCATAGTACTTCATTTATGAGTTGTAAACATGTAAGAAAACACCACAAATCATCTAATCCTAGTACGGATGTGTTTCAGATGAGATTACTTCATTTATGGGTGGAAACGTTTTAAGAAAACATCACAAAGCATCTTATCCTACTACGAAAAATGTTTCTTATTCGATACTTCATTAAGAGGGGCAATCATTCACTAAGACACCACGAAGAATCATAGAATACCAGTCTAAGTGCTTCATGTTCGGGTACTTCATTTATGGGCGGTAATTAGTCTAGAAAACGCCACAATGCTTCTTATGCTACTACGAGAAGTGATGATGATCAGAGTACTTCATTTATGAGTTGTAATCATTCAAGAAAACACCACAAAGCATCTTATCCTAGTACGAGAAGTGTTTCTGATCAGAGTACTTTATTTATGGGCTGTAAACATTCTAGAAAGCACCACAAAGCATCTTATCCTACTACGAGAAGTGTTTCAGATGAGATTACTTCATTTATGGGTGGTAACATTTCAAGAAAACTCGACAAAGCCTCATAGCCTACTACGAGAAGTATTTCTTCATCGAGTACTTCATTTATGGGTTGTAAGCATTCAAGGAAACACCACAAAGCATCTAATCCTAGTACGAGAAGTGATTCTGATCTGAGTACTTCATGTATGGGTTGTAACCATTCAAAAAACCACCACAAAGAATCTTATCCTACTATGAGGACTGTTTCTCATTGGATTACTTCATTTATGGGTGGCAACGTTTTAAGAAAACTACAAAAAGCCTCATAATATACTACGAGAAGTGTTTCTTCTTCGAGTACTTCAATTAGTGGTGGGAACAATTAAAGAAAGCACCACAAAGCATCTTATCCTACTACGAGATGTGTTTCCTGTCAGGGTACTTCATTTATGGGTTGTATACAATCAAGAAAACATCACAAGTCATCTTATCCTACTACGAGAAGTGTTTCAGATCAGATTAGTTGAATTATGGGTGGTAACGTTTCAATAAAACCCCACAAAGCATTATAGCCAACTACGAGAAGTGTTTGTTCTTCGAATACATCATTTAAGGGTGGAAACCTTTCACTAAAACACCACAAAGGAGCAAAAATTACCACTCTACGTGCTTCATTTCCATGTACTTAATTTAAGGTGCTTCATGTCCGAGTACTTCATTTCTGGTGCTTCGTGTCCGAGTACTTCATTTAAGGTGCTTCATGTCCGAGTATTGCAAAAAGTGTTTCTTCTTAGAGTACTTCATTTAAGTGTGGTAACCATTCACTTAACTACCACGAAGAAGTGATTCTGATCAAGAGTAATTCATTTATGGGTTGTAACCATTAATGAAAACACCGCAAAGCATCTTATGCTACTACAAGAAGTGTTTCTGATCATAGTACTTCATTTATGAGTTGTAAACATGTAAGAAAACACCACAAATCATCTAATCCTAGTACGGATGTGTTTCAGATGAGATTACTTCATTTATGGGTGGAAACGTTTTAAGAAAACATCACAAAGCATCTTATCCTACTACGAAAAATGTTTCTTATTCGATACTTCATTAAGAGGGGCAATCATTCACTAAGACACCACGAAGAATCATAGAATACCAGTCTAAGTGCTTCATGTTCGGGTACTTCATTTATGGGCGGTAATTAGTCTAGAAAACGCCACAATGCTTCTTATGCTACTACGAGAAGTGATGATGATCAGAGTACTTCATTTATGAGTTGTAATCATTCAAGAAAACACCACAAAGCATCTTATCCTAGTACGAGAAGTGTTTCTGATCAGAGTACTTTATTTATGGGCTGTAAACATTCTAGAAAGCACCACAAAGCATCTTATCCTACTACGAGAAGTGTTTCAGATGAGATTACTTCATTTATGGGTGGTAACATTTCAAGAAAACTCGACAAAGCCTCATAGCCTACTACGAGAAGTATTTCTTCATCGAGTACTTCATTTATGGGTTGTAAGCATTCAAGGAAACACCACAAAGCATCTAATCCTAGTACGAGAAGTGATTCTGATCTGAGTACTTCATGTATGGGTTGTAACCATTCAAAAAACCACCACAAAGAATCTTATCCTACTATGAGGACTGTTTCTCATTGGATTACTTCATTTATGGGTGGCAACGTTTTAAGAAAACTACAAAAAGCCTCATAATATACTACGAGAAGTGTTTCTTCTTCGAGTACTTCAATTAGTGGTGGGAACAATTAAAGAAAGCACCACAAAGCATCTTATCCTACTACGAGATGTGTTTCCTGTCAGGGTACTTCATTTATGGGTTGTATACAATCAAGAAAACATCACAAGTCATCTTATCCTACTACGAGAAGTGTTTCAGATCAGATTAGTTGAATTATGGGTGGTAACGTTTCAATAAAACCCCACAAAGCATTATAGCCAACTACGAGAAGTGTTTGTTCTTCGAATACTTCATTTAAGGGTGGAAACCTTTCACTAAAACACCACAAAGGAGCAAAAATTACCACTCTACGTGCTTCATTTCCATGTACTTAATTTAAGGTGCTTCATGTCCGAGTACTTCATTTCTGGTGCTTCGTGTCCGAGTACTTCATTTAAGGTGCTTCATGTCCGAGTATTGCAAAAAGTGTTTCTTCTTAGAGTACTTCATTTAAGTGTGGTAACCATTCACTTAACTACCACGAAGAAGTGATTCTGATCAAGAGTAATTCATTTATGGGTTGTAACCATTAATGAAAACACCGCAAAGCATCTTATGCTACTACAAGAAGTGTTTCTGATCATAGTACTTCATTTATGAGTTGTAAACATGTAAGAAAACACCACAAATCATCTAATCCTAGTACGAATGTGTTTCAGATGAGATTACTTCATTTATGGGTGGAAACGTTTTAAGAAAACATCACAAAGCATCTTATCCTACTACGAAAAGTGTTTCTTATTCGATACTTCATTAAGAGGGGCAATCATTCACTAAGACACCACGAAGAATCATAGAATACCAGTCTAAGTGCTTCATGTTCGGGTACTTCATTTATGGGCGGTAATTAGTCTAGAAAACGCCACAATGCTTCTTATGCTACTACGAGAAGTGATGATGATCAGAGTACTTCATTTATGAGTTGTAATCATTCAAGAAAACACCACAAAGCATCTTATCCTAGTACGAGAAGTGTTTCTGATCAGAGTACTTTATTTATGGGCTGTAAACATTCTAGAAAGCACCACAAAGCATCTTATCCTACTACGAGAAGTGTTTCAGATGAGATTACTTCATTTATGGGTGGTAACATTTCAAGAAAACTCGACAAAGCCTCATAGCCTACTACGAGAAGTATTTCTTCATCGAGTACTTCATTTATGGGTTGTAAGCATTCAAGGAAACACCACAAAGCATCTAATCCTAGTACGAGAAGTGATTCTGATCTGAGTACTTCATGTATGGGTTGTAACCATTCAAAAAACCACCACAAAGAATCTTATCCTACTATGAGGACTGTTTCTCATTGGATTACTTCATTTATGGGTGGCAACGTTTTAAGAAAACTACAAAAAGCCTCATAGTATACTACGAGAAGTGTTTCTTCTTCGAGTACTTCAATTAATGGTGGGAACAATTAAAGAAATCACAACAAAGCATCTTATCCTACTACGAGATGTGTTTCCTGTCAGGGTACTTCATTTATGGGTTGTATACAATCAAGAAAACATCACAAGTCATCTTATCCTACTACGAGAAGTGTTTCAGATCAGATTAGTTGAATTATGGGTGGTAACGTTTCAATAAAACCCCACAAAGCATTATAGCCAACTACGAGAAGTGTTTGTTCTTCGAATACTTCATTTAAGGGTGGAAACCTTTCACTAAAACACCACAAAGGAGCAAAAATTACCACTCTACGTGCTTCATTTCCATGTACTTAATTTAAGGTGCTTCATGTCCGAGTACTTCATTTCTGGTGCTTCGTGTCCGAGTACTTCATTTAAGGTGCTTCATGTCCGAGTATTGCAAAAAGTGTTTCTTCTTAGAGTACTTCATTTAAGTGTGGTAACCATTCACTTAAATACCACGAAAAGTGATTCTGATCAAGAGTAATTCATCTATGGGTTGTAACCATTAATGAAAACACCGCAAAGCATCTTATGCTACTACAAGAAGTGTTTCTGATCATAGTACTTCATTTATGAGTTGTAAACATGTAAGAAAACACCACAAATCATCTAATCCTAGTACGGATGTGTTTCAGATGAGATTACTTCATTTATGGGTGGAAACGTTTTAAGAAAACATCACAAAGCATCTTATCCTACTACGAAAAGTGTTTCTTATTCGATACTTCATTTATGGGTTGTAAGCATTCAAAAAAACACCACAAAGCATCTAATCCTAGAACGAGAAGTGATTCTGATCTGAGTACTTCATGTATGTGTTGTCACCATTCAAAAAACCACCACAAAGCATCTTATCCTACTATGAGGACTGTTTCTGATTGGATTACTTCATTTATGGGTGGCAACGTTTTAAGAAAACTACAAAAAGCCTCATAGTATACTACGAGAAGTGTTTCTTCTTCGAGTACTTCAATTAATGGTGGGAACAATTAAAGAAAGCACAACAAAGCATCTTATCCTACTACGAGATGTGTTTCCTGTCAGGGTACTTCATTTATGATTTGTATACAATCAAGAAAACATCACAAGTCATCTTATCCTACTACGAGAAGTGTTTCAGATCAGATTAGTTGAATTATGGGTGGTAACGTTTCAATAAAACCCCACAAAGCATTATAGCCAACTACGAGAAGTGTTTGTTCTTCGAATACTTCATTTAAGGGTGGAAACCTTTCACTAAAACACCACAAAGGAGCAAAAATTACCACTCTACGTGCTTCATTTCCATGTACTTAATTTAAGGTGCTTCATGTCCGAGTACTTCATTTCTGGTGCTTCGTGTCCGAGTACTTCATTTAAGGTGCTTCATGTCCGAGTATTGCAAAAAGTGTTTCTTCTTAGAGTACTTCAATTAAGTGTGGTAACCATTCACTTAACTACCACGAAGAAGTGATTCTGATCAAGAGTAATTCATTTATGGGTTGTAACCATTAATGAAAACACCGCAAAGCATCTTATGCTACTACAAGAAGTGTTTCTGATCATAGTACTTCATTTATGAGTTGTAAACATGTAAGAAAACACCACAAATCATCTAATCCTAGTACGGATGTGTTTCAGATGAGATTACTTCATTTATGGGTGGAAACGTTTTAAGAAAACATCACAAAGCATCTTATCCTACTACGAAAAGTGTTTCTATACTTCATTAAGAGGGGCAATCATTCACTAAGACACCACGAAGAATCATAGAATACCAGTCTAAGTGCTTCATGTTCGGGTACTTCATTTATGGGCGGTAATTAGTCTAGAAAACGCCACAATGCTTCTTATGCTACTACGAGAAGTGATGATGATCAGAGTACTTCATTTATGAGTTGTAATCATTCAAGAAAACACCACAAAGCATCTTATCCTAGTACGAGAAGTGTTTCTGATCAGAGTACTTTATTTATGGGCTGTAAACATTCTAGAAAGCACCACAAAGCATCTTATCCTACTACGAGAAGTGTTTCAGATGAGATTACTTCATTTATGGGTGGTAACATTTCAAGAAAACTCGACAAAGCCTCATAGCCTACTACGAGAAGTATTTCTTCATCGAGTACTTCATTTATGGGTTGTAAGCATTCAAGGAAACACCACAAAGCATCTAATCCTAGTACGAGAAGTGATTCTGATCTGAGTACTTCATGTATGGGTTGTAACCATTCAAAAAACCACCACAAAGAATCTTATCCTACTATGAGGACTGTTTCTCATTGGATTACTTCATTTATGGGTGGCAACGTTTTAAGAAAACTACAAAAAGCCTCATAGTATACTACGAGAAGTGTTTCTTCTTCGAGTACTTCAATTAGTGGTGGGAACAATTAAAGAAAGCACCACAAAGCATCTTATCCTACTACGAGATGTGTTTCCTGTCAGGGTACTTCATTTATGGGTTGTATACAATCAAGAAAACATCACAAGTCATCTTATCCTACTACGAGAAGTGTTTCAGATCAGATTAGTTGAATTATGGGTGGTAACGTTTCAATAAAACCCCACAAAGCATTATAGCCAACTACGAGAAGTGTTTGTTCTTCGAATACTTCATTTAAGGGTGGAAACCTTTCACTAAAACACCACAAAGGAGCAAAAATTACCACTCTACGTGCTTCATTTCCATGTACTTAATTTAAGGTGCTTCATGTCCGAGTACTTCATTTCTGGTGCTTCGTGTCCGAGTACTTCATTTAAGGTGCTTCATGTCCGAGTATTGCAAAAAGTGTTTCTTCTTAGAGTACTTCATTTAAGTGTGGTAACCATTCACTTAACTACCACGAAGAAGTGATTCTGATCAAGAGTAATTCATTTATGGGTTGTAACCATTAATGAAAACACCGCAAAGCATCTTATGCTACTACAAGAAGTGTTTCTGATCATAGTACTTCATTTATGAGTTGTAAACATGTAAGAAAAACACCACAAATCATCTAATCCTAGTACGAATGTGTTTCAGATGAGATTACTTCATTTATGGGTGGAAACGTTTTAAGAAAACATCACAAAGCATCTTATCCTACTACGAAAAGTGTTTCTATACTTCATTAAGAGGGGCAATCATTCACTAAGACACCACGAAGAATCATAGAATACCAGTCTAAGTGCTTCATGTTCGGGTACTTCATTTATGGGCGGTAATTAGTCTAGAAAACGCCACAATGCTTCTTATGCTACTACGAGAAGTGATGATGATCAGAGTACTTCATTTATGAGTTGTAATCATTCAAGAAAACACCACAAAGCATCTTATCCTAGTACGAGAAGTGTTTCTGATCAGAGTACTTTATTTATGGGCTGTAAACATTCTAGAAAGCACCACAAAGCATCTTATCCTACTACGAGAAGTGTTTCAGATGAGATTACTTCATTTATGGGTGGTAACATTTCAAGAAAACTCGACAAAGCCTCATAGCCTACTACGAGAAGTATTTCTTCATCGAGTACTTCATTTATGGGTTGTAAGCATTCAAGGAAACACCACAAAGCATCTAATCCTAGTACGAGAAGTGATTCTGATCTGAGTACTTCATGTATGGGTTGTAACCATTCAAAAAACCACCACAAAGAATCTTATCCTACTATGAGGACTGTTTCTCATTGGATTACTTCATTTATGGGTGGCAACGTTTTAAGAAAACTACAAAAAGCCTCATAGTATACTACGAGAAGTGTTTCTTCTTCGAGTACTTCAATTAATGGTGGGAACAATTAAAGAAAGCACAACAAAGCATCTTATCCTACTACGAGATGTGTTTCCTGTCAGGGTACTTCATTTATGGGTTGTATACAATCAAGAAAACATCACAAGTCATCTTATCCTACTACGAGAAGTGTTTCAGATCAGATTAGTTGAATTATGGGTGGTAACGTTTCAATAAAACCCCACAAAGCATTATAGCCAACTACGAGAAGTGTTTGTTCTTCGAATACTTCATTTAAGGGTGGAAACCTTTCACTAAAACACCACAAAGGAGCAAAAATTACCACTCTACGTGCTTCATTTCCATGTACTTAATTTAAGGTGCTTCATGTCCGAGTACTTCATTTCTGGTGCTTCGTGTCCGAGTACTTCATTTAAGGTGCTTCATGTCCGAGTATTGCAAAAAGTGTTTCTTCTTAGAGTACTTCATTTAAGTGTGGTAACCATTCACTTAAATACCACGAAAAGTGATTCTGATCAAGAGTAATTCATCTATGGGTTGTAACCATTAATGAAAACACCGCAAAGCATCTTATGCTACTACAAGAAGTGTTTCTGATCATAGTACTTCATTTATGAGTTGTAAACATGTAAGAAAACACCACAAATCATCTAATCCTAGTACGGATGTGTTTCAGATGAGATTACTTCATTTATGGGTGGAAACGTTTTAAGAAAACATCACAAAGCATCTTATCCTACTACGAAAAGTGTTTCTTATTCGATACTTCATTTATGGGTTGTAAGCATTCAAAAAAACACCACAAAGCATCTAATCCTAGAACGAGAAGTGATTCTGATCTGAGTACTTCATGTATGTGTTGTCACCATTCAAAAAACCACCACAAAGCATCTTATCCTACTATGAGGACTGTTTCTGATTGGATTACTTCATTTATGGGTGGCAACGTTTTAAGAAAACTACAAAAAGCCTCATAGTATACTACGAGAAGTGTTTCTTCTTCGTGTACTTCAATTAATGGTGGGAACAATTAAAGAAAGCACAACAAAGCATCTTATCCTACTACGAGATGTGTTTCCTGTCAGGGTACTTCATTTATGATTTGTATACAATCAAGAAAACATCACAAGTCATCTTATCCTACTACGAGAAGTGTTTCAGATCAGATTAGTTCAATTATGGGTGGTAACGTTTCAATAAAACCCCACAATGCATTATAGCCAATTACGAGAAGTGTTTGTTCTTCGAATACTTCATTTAAGGGTGGAAACCTTTCACTAAAACACCACAAAGGAGCAAAAATTACCACTCTACGTGCTTCATTTCCATGTACTTAATTTAAGGTGCTTCATGTCCGAGTACTTCATTTCTGGTGCTTCGTGTCCGAGTACTTCATTTAAGGTGCTTCATGTCCGAGTATTGCAAAAAGTGTTTCTTCTTAGAGTACTTCATTTAAGTGTGGTAACCATTCACTTAAATACCACGAAAAGTGATTCTGATCAAGAGTAATTCATCTATGGGTTGTAACCATTAATGAAAACACCGCAAAGCATCTTATGCTACTACAAGAAGTGTTTCTGATCATAGTACTTCATTTATGAGTTGTAAACAAGTAAGAAAACACCACAAATCATCTAATCCTAGTACGGAAGTGTTTCAGATGAGATTACTTCATTTATCGGTGGTAACATTTCAAGAAAACTCGACAAAGCATCTTATCCTACTACGAAAAGTGTTTCTTATTCGATACTTCATTTATGGGTTGTAAGCATTCAAAAAAACACCACAAAGCATCTAATCCTAGAACGAGAAGTGATTCTGATCTGAGTACTTCATGTATGTGTTGTCACCATTCAAAAAACCACCACAAAGCATCTTATCCTACTATGAGGACTGTTTCTGATTGGATTACTTCATTTATGGGTGGCAACGTTTTAAGAAAACTACAAAAAGCCTCATAGTATACTACGAGAAGTGTTTCTTCTTCGTGTACTTCAATTAATGGTGGGAACAATTAAAGAAAGCACAACAAAGCATCTTATCCTACTACGAGATGTGTTTCCTGTCAGGGTACTTCATTTATGATTTGTATACAATCAAGAAAACATCACAAGTCATCTTATCCTACTACGAGAAGTGTTTCAGATCAGATTAGTTCAATTATGGGTGGTAACGTTTCAATAAAACCCCACAATGCATTATAGCCAATTACGAGAAGTGTTTGTTCTTCGAATACTTCATTTAAGGGTGGAAACCTTTCACTAAAACACCACAAAGGAGCAAAAATTACCACTCTACGTGCTTCATTTCCATGTACTTAATTTAAGGTGCTTCATGTCCGAGTACTTCATTTCTGGTGCTTCGTGTCCGAGTACTTCATTTAAGGTGCTTCATGTCCGAGTATTGCAAAAAGTGTTTCTTCTTAGAGTACTTCATTTAAGTGTGGTAACCATTCACTTAAATACCACGAAAAGTGATTCTGATCAAGAGTAATTCATCTATGGGTTGTAACCATTAATGAAAACACCGCAAAGCATCTTATGCTACTACAAGAAGTGTTTCTGATCATAGTACTTCATTTATGAGTTGTAAACAAGTAAGAAAACACCACAAATCATCTAATCCTAGTACGGAAGTGTTTCAGATGAGATTACTTCATTTATCGGTGGTAACATTTCAAGAATACTCGACAAAGCCTCATAGCCTACTACGAGAAGTATTTCTTCATCGAGTACTTCATTTATGGGTTGTAAGCATTCAAGAAAACACCACAAAGCATCTAATCCTAGCACGAGAAGTGATTCTGATCTGAGTACTTCATGTATGGGTTGTGACCATTCAAAAAACCACCACAAAGCATCTTATCCTACTATGAGGACTGTTTCTGATTGGATTACTTCATTTATGGGTGGCAACGTTTTAAGAAAACTACAAAAAGCCTCATAGTATACTACGAGAAGTGTTTCTTCTTCGAGTACTTCAATTAATGGTGGTAACAATTAAAGAAAGCACCACAAAGCATCCTATCCTACTACGAGATGTGTTTCCTGTCAGGATACTTCATTTATGGGTTGTATACAATCAAGCAAACATCACAAGTCATTTTATCCTACTACGAGAAGTGTATCAGAATAGATTAGTTGAATTATGGGTGGTAACGTTTCAATAAAACCCCACAAAGCATTATAGCCAACTACGAGAAGTGTTTGTTCTTCGAATACTTCATTTAAGGGTGGAAACCTTTCACTAAAACACCACAAAGGAGCAAAAATTACCACTCTACGTGCTTCATTTCCATGTACTTAATTTAAGGTGCTTCATGTCCGAGTACTTCATTTCTGGTGCTTCGTGTCCGAGTACTTCATTTAAGGTGCTTCATGTCCGAGTATTGCAAAAAGTGTTTCTTCTTAGAGTACTTCATTTAAGTGTGGTAACCATTCACTTAAATACCACGAAAAGTGATTCTGATCAAGAGTAATTCATCTATGGGTTGTAACCATTAATGAAAACACCGCAAAGCATCTTATGCTACTACAAGAAGTGTTTCTGATCATAGTACTTCATTTATGAGTTGTAAACAAGTAACAAAACACCACAAATCATCTAATCCTAGTACGGAAGTGTTTCAGATGAGATTACTTCATTTATCGGTGGTAACATTTCAAGAAAACTCGACAAAGCCTCATAGCCTACTACGAGAAGTATTTCTTCATCGAGTACTTCATTTATGGGTTGTAAGCATTCAAGAAAACACCACAAAGCATCTAATCCTAGCACGAGAAGTGATTCTGATCTGAGTACTTCATGTATGGGTTGTGACCATTCAAAAAACCACCACAAAGCATCTTATCCTACTATGAGGACTGTTTCTGATTGGATTACTTCATTTATGGGTGGCAACGTTTTAAGAAAACTACAAAAAGCCTCATAGTATACTACGAGAAGTGTTTTCTTCTTCGAGTACTTCAATTAATGGTGGTAACAATTAAAGAAAGCACCACAAAGCATCCTATCCTACTACGAGATGTGTTTCCTGTCAGGATACTTCATTTATGGGTTGTATACAATCAAGCAAAAATCACAAGTCATTTTATCCTACTACGAGAAGTGTATGAGAATAGATTAGTTGAATTATGGGTGGTAACGTTTCAATAAAACCCCACAAAGCATTATAGCCAACTACGAGAAGTGTTTGTTCTTCGAATACTTCATTTAAGGGTGGAAACCTTTCACTAAAACACCACAAAGGAGCAAAAATTACCACTCTACGTGCTTCATTTCCATGTACTTAATTTAAGGTGCTTCATGTCCGAGTACTTCATTTCTGGTGCTTCGTGTCCGAGTACTTCATTTAAGGTGCTTCATGTCCGAGTATTGCAAAAAGTGTTTCTTCTTGGAGTACTTCATTTAAGTGTGGTAACCATTCACTTAACTACCACGAAAAGTGATTCTGATCAAGAGTAATTCATCTATGGGTTGTAACCATTAATGAAAACACCGCAAAGCATCTTATGCTACTACAAGAAGTGTTTCTGATCATAGTACTTCATTTATGAGTTGTAAACAAGTAACAAAACACCACAAATCATCTAATCCTAGTACGGAAGTGTTTCAGATGAGATTACTTCATTTATCGGTGGTAACATTTCAAGAAAACTCGACAAAGCCTCATAGCCTACTACGAGAAGTATTTCTTCATCGAGTACTTCATTTATGGGTTGTAAGCATTCAAGAAAACACCACAAAGCATCTAATCCTAGTACGAGAAGTGATTCTGATCTGAGTACTTCATGTATGGGTTGTGACCATTCAAAAAACCACCACAAAGCATCTTATCCTACTATGAGGACTGTTTCTGATTGGATTACTTCATTTATGGGTGGCAACGTTTTAAGAAAACTACAAAAAGCCTCATAGTATACTACGAGAAGTGTTTCTTCTTCGAGTACTTCAATTAATGGTGGTAACAATTAAAGAAAGCACCACAAAGCATCCTATCCTACTACGAGATGTGTTTCCTGTCAGGATACTTCATTTATGGGTTGTATACAATCAAGAAAACATCACAAGTCATTTTATCCTACTACGAGAAGTGTTTCAGAATAGATTAGTTGAATTATGGGTGGTAACGTTTCAATAAAACCCCACAAAGCATTATAGCCAACTACGAGAAGTGTTTGTTCTTCGAATACTTCATTTAAGGGTGGAAACCTTTCACTAAAACACCACAAAGGAGCAAAAATTACCACTCTACGTGCTTCATTTCCATGTACTTAATTTAAGGTGCTCATGTCCGAGTACTTCATTTCTGGTGCTTCGTGTCCGAGTATTGCAAAAAGTGTTTCTTCTTGGAGTACTTCATTTAAGTGTGGTAACCATTCACTACCACGAAAAGTGATTCTGATCAAGAGTAATTCATCTATGGGTTGTAACCATTAATGAAAACACCACAAAGCATCTTATGCTACTACAAGAAGTGTTTCTGATCATAGTACTTCATTTATGAGTTGTAAACATGTAAGAAAACACCACAAATCATCTAATCCTAGTACGGAAGTGTTTCAGATGAGATTACTTCATTTATGGGTGGAAACGTTTTAAGAAAACATCACAAAACATCTTATCCTACTACGAAAAGTGTTTCTTATCCGATACTTCATTAAGAGGGGCAATCATTCACTAAGATCCCACGAAGAATCATAGAATACCAGTCTAAGTGCTTCATGTTCGGGTACCTCATTTATGGGCGGTAATTAGTCTAGGAAATACCACAATGCATCTTATGCTACTACGAGAAGTGATGATGATCAGAGTACTTCATTTATGAGTTGTAATCATTCAAGAAAACACCACAAAGCATCTTATCCTAGTACGAGAAGTGTTTCTGATCAGAGTACTTTATTTAAGGATCGTAAACATTCTAGAAAGCACCACAAATCATCTAATCCTAGTACGGAAGTGTTTCAGATGAGATTACTTCATTTATCGGTGGTAACATTTCAAGAAAACTCGACAAAGCCTCATAGCCTACTACGAGAAGTATTTCTTCTTCGAGTACTTCATTTATGGGTTGTAAGCATTCAAGAAAACACCACAAAGCATCTAATCCTAGCACGAGAAGTGATTCTGATCTGAGTACTTCATGTATGGGTTGTAACCATTCAAAAAACCACCACAAAGCATCTTATCCTACTATTTGGACTGTTTCTGATTGGATTACTTCATTTATGGGTGGCAACGTTTTAAGAAAACTACAAAAAGCCTCATAGTATACTACGAGAAGTGTTTCTTCTTCGAGTACTTCAATTAATGGTGGGAACAATTAAAGAAAGCACCACAAAGCATCTTATCCTACTACGAGATGTGTTTCCTGTCAGGGTACTTCATTTATGGGTTGTATACAATCAAGAAAACATCACAAGTCATCTTATCCTACTACGAGAAGTGTTTCAGATCAGATTAGTTGAATTATGGGTGGTAACGTTTCAATAAAACCCCACAAAGCATTATAGCCAACTACGAGAAGTGTTTGTTCTTCGAATACTTCATTTAAGGGTGGAAACCTTTCACTAAAACACCACAAAGGAGCAAAAATTACCACTCTACGTGCTTCATTTCCATGTACTTAATTTAAGGTGCTTCATGTCCGAGTACTTCATTTCTGGTGCTTCGTGTCCAAGTACTTCATTTAAGGTGCTTCATGTCCGAGTATTGCAAAAAGTGTTTCTTCTTAGAGTACTTCATTTAAGTGTGGTAACCATTCACTTAACTACCACGAAAAGTGATTCTGATCAAGAGTAATTCATCTATGGGTTGTAACCATTAATGAAAATACCACAAAGCATCTTATGCTACTACAAGAAGTGTTTCTGATCATAGTACTTCATTTATGAGTTGTAAACATGTAAGAAAACACCACAAATCATCTAATCCTAGTACGGAAGTGTTTCAGATGAGATTACTTCATTTATGGGTGGAAACGTTTTAAGAAAACATCACAAAGCATCTTATCCTACTACGAAAAGTGTTTCTTATTCGATACTTCATTAAGAGGGGCAATCATTCACTAAGACACCACGAATAATCATAGAATACCAGTCTAAGTGCTTCATGTTTGGGTACTTCATTTATGGGCGGTAATTAGTCTAGAAAACGCCACAATGCTTCTTATGCTACTACGAGAAGTGATGATGATCAGAGTACTTCATTTATGAGTTGTAATCATTCAAGAAAACACCACAAAGCATCTTATCTTAGTACGAGAAGTGTTTCTGATCAGAGTACTTTATTTATGGGTCGTAAACATTCTGGAAAGCACCACAAAGCATCTAATCCTAGTACGGAAGTGTTTCAGATCAGATTACTTCATTTATCGGTGGTAACATTTCAAGAAAACTCGAAAAGCCTCATAGCCTACTACGAGAAGTATTTCTTCATCGAGTACTTCATTTATGGGTTGTAAGCATTCAAGAAAACACCACAAAGCATCTAATCCTAGCACGAGAATTGATTCTGATCTGAGTACTTTATGTATGGGTTGTGACCATTCAAAAAACCACCACAAAGCATCTTATCCTACTATGAGGACTGTTTCTGATTGGATTACTTCATTTATGGGTGGCAACGTTTTAAGAAAACTACAAAAAGCCTCATAGTATACTACGAGAAGTGTTTCTTCTTCGAGTACTTCAATTAATGGTGGGAACAATTAAAGAAAGCACCACAAAACATCTTATCCTACTACGAGATGTGTTTCCTGTCAGGATACTTCATTTATGGGTTGTATACAATCAAGAAAACATCACAAGTCATCTTATCCTACTACGAGAAGTGTTTCAGAATAGATTAATTGAATTATGGGTGGTAACGTTTCAATAAAACCCCACAAAGCATTATAGCCAACTACGAGAAGTGTTTGTTCTTCGAATACTTCATTTAAGGGTGGAAACCTTTCACTAAAACACCACAAAGGAGCAAAACTTACCACTCTACGTGCTTCATTTCCAATTACTTAATTTAAGGTGCTTCATGTCCGAGTACTTCTTTTGTGGTGCTTCGTGTCCGAGTACTTAATTTTAGGTGCTTCATGTCCGAGTATTGCAAAAAGTGTTTCTTCTTGGAGTACTTCATTTAAGTGTGGTAACCATTCACTTAACTACCACGAAAAGTGATTCTGATCAAGAGTAATTCATCTATGGGTTGTAACCATTAATGAAAACACCGCAAAGCATCTTATGCTACTACAAGAAGTGTTTCTGGTCATAGTACTTCATTTATGAGTTGTAAACATGTAAGAAAACACCACAAATCATCTAATCCTAGTACGGAAGTGTTTCAGATGAGATTACCTCATTTATGGGTGGAAACGTTTTAAGAAAACATCACAAAGCATCTTATCCTACTACGAAAAGTGTTTCTTATTCGATACTTCATTAAGAGGGGCAATCATTCACTAAGACACCACGAATAATCATAGAATACCAGTCTAAGTGCTTCATGTTTGGGTACTTCATTTATGGGCGGTAATTAGTCTAGAAAACGCCACAATGCTTCTTATGCTACTACGAGAAGTGATGATGATCAGAGTACTTCATTTATGAGTTGTAATCATTCAAGAAAACACCACAAAGCATCTTATCTTAGTACGAGAAGTGTTTCTGATCAGAGTACTTTATTTATGGGTCGTAAACATTCTGGAAAGCACCACAAAGCATCTAATCCTAGTACGGAAGTGTTTCAGATCAGATTACTTCATTTATCGGTGGTAACATTTCAAGAAAACTCGAAAAGCCTCATAGCCTACTACGAGAAGTATTTCTTCATCGAGTACTTCATTTATGGGTTGTAAGCATTCAAGAAAACACCACAAAGCATCTAATCCTAGCACGAGAAGTGATTCTGATCTGAGTACTTTATGTATGGGTTGTGACCATTCAAAAAACCACCACAAAGCATCTTATCCTACTATGAGGACTGTTTCTGATTGGATTACTTCATTTATGGGTGGCAACGTTTTAAGAAAACTACAAAAAGCCTCATAGTATACTACGAGAAGTGTTTCTTCTTCGAGTACTTCAATTAATGGTGGGAACAATTAAAGAAAGCACCACAAAGCATCTTATCCTACTACGAGATGTGTTTCCTGTCAGGGTACTTCATTTATGGGTTGTATACAATCAAGAAAACATCACAAGTCATCTTATCCTACTACGAGAAGTGTTTCAGATCAGATTAGTTGAATTATGGGTGGTAACGTTTCAATAAAACCCCACAAAGCATTATAGCTAACTACGAGAAGTGTTTGTTCTTCGAATACTTCATTTAAGGGTGGAAACCTTTCACTAAAACACCACAAAGGAGCAAAAATTACCACTCTACGTGCTTCATTTCCATGTACTTAATTTAAGGTGCTTCATGTCCGAGTACTTCATTTCTGGTGCTTCGTGTCCGAGTACTTCATTTAAGGTGCTTCATGTCCGAGTATTGCAAAAAGTGTTTCTTCTTGGAGTACTTCATTTAAGTGTGGTAACCATTCACTTAACTACCACGAAAAGTGATTCTGATCAAGAGTAATTCATCTATGGGTTGTAACCATTAATGAAAACACCACAAAGCATCTTATGCTACTACAAGAAGTGTTTCTGGTCATAGTACTTCATTTATGAGTTGTAAACATGTAAGAAAACACCACAAATCATCTAATCCTAGTACGGAAGTGTTTCAGATGAGATTACTTCATTTATGGGTGGAAACGTTTTAAGAAAACATCACAAAGCATCTTATCCTACTACGAAAAGTGTTTCTTATTCGATACTTCATTAAGAGGGGCAATCATTCACTAAGACACCACGAATAATCATAGAATACCAGTCTAAGTGCTTCATGTTTGGGTACTTCATTTATGGGCGGTAATTAGTCTAGAAAACGCCACAATGCTTCTTATGCTACTACGAGAAGTGATGATGATCAGAGTACTTCATTTATGAGTTGTAATCATTCAAGAAAACACCACAAAGCATCTTATCTTAGTACGAGAAGTGTTTCTGATCAGAGTACTTTATTTATGGGTCGTAAACATTCTAGAAAGCACCACAAAGCATCTAATCCTAGTACGGAAGTGTTTCAGATCAGATTACTTCATTTATCGGTGGTAACATTTCAAGAAAACTCGAAAAGCCTCATAGCCTACTACGAGAAGTATTTCTTCATCGAGTACTTCATTTATGGGTTGTAAGCATTCAAGAAAACACCACAAAGCATCTAATCCTAGCACGAGAAGTGATTCTGATCTGAGTACTTTATGTATGGGTTGTGACCATTCAAAAAACCACCACAAAGCATCTTATCCTACTATGAGGACTGTTTCTGATTGGATTACTTCATTTATGGGTGGCAACGTTTTAAGAAAACTACAAAAAGCCTCATAGTATACTACGAGAAGTGTTTCTTCTTCGAGTACTTCAATTAATGGTGGGAACAATTAAAGAAAGCACCACAAAGCATCTTATCCTACTACGAGATGTGTTTCCTGTCAGGGTACTTCATTTATGGGTTGTATACAATCAAGAAAACATCACAAGTCATCTTATCCTACTACGAGAAGTGTTTCAGATCAGATTAGTTGAATTATGGGTGGTAACGTTTCAATAAAACCCCACAAAGCATTATAGCTAACTACGAGAAGTGTTTGTTCTTCGAATACTTCATTTAAGGGTGGAAACCTTTCACTAAAACACCACAAAGGAGCAAAAATTACCACTCTACGTGCTTCATTTCCATGTACTTAATTTAAGGTGCTTCATGTCCGAGTACTTCATTTCTGGTGCTTCGTGTCCGAGTACTTCATTTAAGGTGCTTCATGTCCGAGTATTGCAAAAAGTGTTTCTTCTTGGAGTACTTCATTTAAGTGTGGTAACCATTCACTTAACTACCACGAAAAGTGATTCTGATCAAGAGTAATTCATCTATGGGTTGTAACCATTAATGAAAACACCGCAAAGCATCTTATGCTACTACAAGAAGTGTTTCTGATCATAGTACTTCATTTATGAGTTGTAAACAAGTAAGAAAACACCACAAATCATCTAATCCTAGTACGAAAGTGTTTCAGATGAGATTACTTCATTTATCGGTGGTAACATTTCAAGAAAACTCGACAAAGCCTCATAGCCTACTACGAGAAGTATTTCTTCATCGAGTACTTCATTTATGTGTTGTAAGCATTCAAGAAAACACCACAAAGCATCTAATCCTAGTACGAGAAGTGATTCTGATCTGAGTACTTCATGTATGGGTTGTGACCATTCAAAAAACCACCACAAAGCATCTTATCCTACTATGAGGACTGTTTCTGATTGGATTACTTCATTTATGGGTGGCAACGTTTTAAGAAAACTACAAAAAGCCTCATAGTATACTACGAGAAGTATTTCTTCTTCGAGTACTTCAATTAATGGTGGTAACAATTAAAGAAAGCACCACAAAGCATCTTATCCTACTACGAGATGTGTTTCCTGTCAGGATACTTCATTTATGGGTTGTATACAATCAAGAAAACATCACAAGTCATCTTATCCTACTACGAGAAGTGTTTCAGAATAGATTAATTGAATTATGGGTGGTAACGTTTCAATAAAACCCCACAAAGCATTATAGCCAACTACGAGAAGTGTTTGTTCTTCGAATACTTCATTTAAGGGTGGAAACCTTTCACTAAAACACCACAAAGGAGCAAAACTTACCACTCTACGTGCTTCATTTTCAATTACTTAATTTAAGGTGCTTCATGTCCGAGTACTTCATTTCTGGTGCTTCGTGTCCGAGTACTTCATTTAAGGTGCTTCATGTCCGAGTATTGCAAAAAGTGTTTCTTCTTGGAGTACTTCATTTAAGTGTGGTAACCATTCACTTAACTACCACGAAAAGTGATTCTGATCAATAGTAATTCATCTATGGGTTGTAACCATTAATGAAAACACCGCAAAGCATCTTATGCTACTACAAGAAGTGTTTCTGATCATAGTACTTCATTTATGAGTTGTAAACAAGTAAGAAAACACCACAAATCATCTAATCCTAGTACGAAAGTGTTTCAGATGAGATTACTTCATTTATCGGTGGTAACATTTCAAGAAATCTCGACAAAGCCTCATAGCCTACTACGAGAAGTATTTCTTCATCGAGTACTTCATTTATGGGTTGTAAGCATTCAAGAAAACACCACAAAGCATCTAATCCTAGTACGAGAAGTGATTCTGATCTGAGTACTTCATGTATGGGTTGTGACCATTCAAAAAACCACCACAAAGCATCTTATCCTACTATGAGGACTGTTTCTGATTGGATTACTTCATTTATGGGTGGCAACGTTTTAAGAAAACTACAAAAAGCCTCATAGTATACTACGAGAAGTGTTTCTTCTTCGAGTACTTCAATTAATGGTGGGAACAATTAAAGAAAGCACCACAAAGCATCTTATCCTACTACGAGATGTGTTTCCTGTCAGGGTACTTCATTTATGGGTTGTATACAATCAAGAAAACATCACAAGTCATCTTATCCTACTACGAGAAGTGTTTCAGATCAGATTAGTTGAATTATGGGTGGTAACGTTTCAATAAAACCCCACAAAGCATTATAGCTAACTACGAGAAGTGTTTGTTCTTCGAATACTTCATTTAAGGGTGGAAACCTTTCACTAAAACACCACAAAGGAGCAAAAATTACCACTCTACGTGCTTCATTTCCATGTACTTAATTTAAGGTGCTTCATGTCCGAGTACTTCATTTCTGGTGCTTCGTGTCCGAGTACTTCATTTAAGGTGCTTCATGTCCGAGTATTGCAAAAAGTGTTTCTTCTTGGAGTACTTCATTTAAGTGTGGTAACCATTCACTTAACTACCACGAAAAGTGATTCTGATCAAGAGTAATTCATCTATGGGTTGTAACCATTAATGAAAACACCACAAAGCATCTTATGCTACTACAAGAAGTGTTTCTGGTCATAGTACTTCATTTATGAGTTGTAAACATGTAAGAAAACACCACAAATCATCTAATCCTAGTACGGAAGTGTTTCAGATGAGATTACTTCATTTATGGGTGGAAACGTTTTAAGAAAACATCACAAAGCATCTTATCCTACTACGAAAAGTGTTTCTTATTCGATACTTCATTAAGAGGGGCAATCATTCACTAAGACACCACGAATAATCATAGAATACCAGTCTAAGTGCTTCATGTTTGGGTACTTCATTTATGGGCGGTAATTAGTCTAGAAAACGCCACAATGCTTCTTATGCTACTACGAGAAGTGATGATGATCAGAGTACTTCATTTATGAGTTGTAATCATTCAAGAAAACACCACAAAGCATCTTATCTTAGTACGAGAAGTGTTTCTGATCAGAGTACTTTATTTATGGGTCGTAAACATTCTAGAAAGCACCACAAAGCATCTAATCCTAGTACGGAAGTGTTTCAGATCAGATTACTTCATTTATCGGTGGTAACATTTCAAGAAAACTCGAAAAGCCTCATAGCCTACTACGAGAAGTATTTCTTCATCGAGTACTTCATTTATGGGTTGTAAGCATTCAAGAAAACACCACAAAGCATCTAATCCTAGCACGAGAAGTGATTCTGATCTGAGTACTTTATGTATGGGTTGTGACCATTCAAAAAACCACCACAAAGCATCTTATCCTACTATGAGGACTGTTTCTGATTGGATTACTTCATTTATGGGTGGCAACGTTTTAAGAAAACTACAAAAAGCCTCATAGTATACTACGAGAAGTGTTTCTTCTTCGAGTACTTCAATTAATGGTGGGAACAATTAAAGAAAGCACCACAAAGCATCTTATCCTACTACGAGATGTGTTTCCTGTCAGGGTACTTCATTTATGGGTTGTATACAATCAAGAAAACATCACAAGTCATCTTATCCTACTACGAGAAGTGTTTCAGATCAGATTAGTTGAATTATGGGTGGTAACGTTTCAATAAAACCCCACAAAGCATTATAGCTAACTACGAGAAGTGTTTGTTCTTCGAATACTTCATTTAAGGGTGGAAACCTTTCACTAAAACACCACAAAGGAGCAAAAATTACCACTCTACGTGCTTCATTTCCATGTACTTAATTTAAGGTGCTTCATGTCCGAGTACTTCATTTCTGGTGCTTCGTGTCCGAGTACTTCATTTAAGGTGCTTCATGTCCGAGTATTGCAAAAAGTGTTTCTTCTTGGAGTACTTCATTTAAGTGTGGTAACCATTCACTTAACTACCACGAAAAGTGATTCTGATCAAGAGTAATTCATCTATGGGTTGTAACCATTAATGAAAACACCGCAAAGCATCTTATGCTACTACAAGAAGTGTTTCTGATCATAGTACTTCATTTATGAGTTGTAAACAAGTAAGAAAACACCACAAATCATCTAATCCTAGTACGAAAGTGTTTCAGATGAGATTACTTCATTTATCGGTGGTAACATTTCAAGAAAACTCGACAAAGCCTCATAGCCTACTACGAGAAGTATTTCTTCATCGAGTACTTCATTTATGGGTTGTAAGCATTCAAGAAAACACCACAAAGCATCTAATCCTAGTACGAGAAGTGATTCTGATCTGAGTACTTCATGTATGGGTTGTGACCATTCAAAAAACCACCACAAAGCATCTTATCCTACTATGAGGACTGTTTCTGATTGGATTACTTCATTTATGGGTGGCAACGTTTTAAGAAAACTACAAAAAGCCTCATAGTATACTACGAGAAGTATTTCTTCTTCGAGTACTTCAATTAATGGTGGTAACAATTAAAGAAAGCACCACAAAGCATCTTATCCTACTACGAGATGTGTTTCCTGTCAGGATACTTCATTTATGGGTTGTATACAATCAAGAAAACATCACAAGTCATCTTATCCTACTACGAGAAGTGTTTCAGAATAGATTAATTGAATTATGGGTGGTAACGTTTCAATAAAACCCCACAAAGCATTATAGCCAACTACGAGAAGTGTTTGTTCTTCGAATACTTCATTTAAGGGTGGAAACCTTTCACTAAAACACCACAAAGGAGCAAAACTTACCACTCTACGTGCTTCATTTTCAATTACTTAATTTAAGGTGCTTCATGTCCGAGTACTTCATTTCTGGTGCTTCGTGTCCGAGTACTTCATTTAAGGTGCTTCATGTCCGAGTATTGCAAAAAGTGTTTCTTCTTGGAGTACTTCATTTAAGTGTGGTAACCATTCACTTAACTACCACGAAAAGTGATTCTGATCAATAGTAATTCATCTATGGGTTGTAACCATTAATGAAAACACCGCAAAGCATCTTATGCTACTACAAGAAGTGTTTCTGATCATAGTACTTCATTTATGAGTTGTAAACAAGTAAGAAAACACCACAAATCATCTAATCCTAGTACGAAAGTGTTTCAGATGAGATTACTTCATTTATCGGTGGTAACATTTCAAGAAAACTCGACAAAGCCTCATAGCCTACTACGAGAAGTATTTCTTCATCGAGTACTTCATTTATGGGTTGTAAGCATTCAAGAAAACACCACAAAGCATCTAATCCTAGTACGAGAAGTGATTCTGATCTGAGTACTTCATGTATGGGTTGTGACCATTCAAAAAACCACCACAAAGCATCTTATCCTACTATGAGGACTGTTTCTGATTGGATTACTTCATTTATGGGTGGCAACGTTTTAAGAAAACTACAAAAAGCCTCATAGTATACTACGAGAAGTATTTCTTCTTCGAGTACTTCAATTAATGGTGGTAACAATTAAAGAAAGCACCACAAAGCATCTTATCCTACTACGAGATGTGTTTCCTGTCAGGATACTTCATTTATGGGTTGTATACAATCAAGAAAACATCACAAGTCATCTTATCCTACTACGAGAAGTGTTTCAGAATAGATTAATTGAATTATGGGTGGTAACGTTTCAATAAAACCCCACAAAGCATTATAGCCAACTACGAGAAGTGTTTGTTCTTCGAATACTTCATTTAAGGGTGGAAACCTTTCACTAAAACACCACAAAGGAGCAAAACTTACCACTCTACGTGCTTCATTTTCAATTACTTAATTTAAGGTGCTTCATGTCCGAGTACTTCATTTCTGGTGCTTCGTGTCCGAGTACTTCATTTAAGGTGCTTCATGTCCGAGTATTGCAAAAAGTGTTTCTTCTTGGAGTACTTCATTTAAGTGTGGTAACCATTCACTTAACTACCACGAAAAGTGATTCTGATCAATAGTAATTCATCTATGGGTTGTAACCATTAATGAAAACACCGCAAAGCATCTTATGCTACTACAAGAAGTGTTTCTGATCATAGTACTTCATTTATGAGTTGTAAACAAGTAAGAAAACACCACAAATCATCTAATCCTAGTACGAAAGTGTTTCAGATGAGATTACTTCATTTATCGGTGGTAACATTTCAAGAAATCTCGACAAAGCCTCATAGCCTACTACGAGAAGTATTTCTTCATCGAGTACTTCATTTATGGGTTGTAAGCATTCAAGAAAACACCACAAAGCATCTAATCCTAGTACGAGAAGTGATTCTGATCTGAGTACTTCATGTATGGGTTGTGACCATTCAAAAAACCACCACAAAGCATCTTATCCTACTATGAGGACTGTTTCTGATTGGATTACTTCATTTATGGGTGGCAACGTTTTAAGAAAACTACAAAAAGCCTCATAGTATACTACGAGAAGTATTTCTTCTTCGAGTACTTCAATTAATGGTGGTAACAATTAAAGAAAGCACCACAAAGCATCTTATCCTACTACGAGATGTGTTTCCTGTCAGGATACTTCATTTATGGGTTGTATACAATCAAGAAAACATCACAAGTCATCTTATCCTACTACGAGAAGTGTTTCAGAATAGATTAATTGAATTATGGGTGGTAACGTTTCAATAAAACCCCACAAAGCATTATAGCCAACTACGAGAAGTGTTTGTTCTTCGAATACTTCATTTAAGGGTGGAAACCTTTCACTAAAACACCACAAAGGAGCAAAACTTACCACTCTACGTGCTTCATTTCCAATTACTTAATTTAAGGTGCTTCATGTCCGAGTACTTCTTTTGTGGTGCTTCGTGTCCGAGTACTTAATTTTAGGTGCTTCATGTCCGAGTATTGCAAAAAGTGTTTCTTCTTGGAGTACTTCATTTAAGTGTGGTAACCATTCACTTAACTACCACGAAAAGTGATTCTGATCAAGAGTAATTCATCTATGGGTTGTAACCATTAATGAAAACACCGCAAAGCATCTTATGCTACTACAAGAAGTGTTTCTGGTCATAGTACTTCATTTATGAGTTGTAAACATGTAAGAAAACACCACAAATCATCTAATCCTAGTACGGAAGTGTTTCAGATTAGATTACCTCATTTATGGGTGGAAACGTTTTAAGAAAACATCACAAAGCATCTTATCCTACTACGAAAAGTGTTTCTTATTCGATACTTCATTAAGAGGGGCAATCATTCACTAAGACACCACGAAGAATCATAGAATACCAGTCTAAGTGCTTCATGTTCGGGTACTTCATTTATGGGCGGTAATTAGTCTAGAAAACGCCACAATGCTTCTTATGCTACTACGAGAAGTGGTGATGATCAGAGTACTTCATTTATGAGTTGTAATCATTCAAGAAAACACCACAAAGCATCTTATCTTAGTACGAGAAGTGTTTCTGATCAGAGTACTTTATTTATGGGTCGTAAACATTCTAGAAAGCACCACAAAGCATCTAATCCTAGTACGGAAGTGTTTCAGATCAGATTACTTCATTTATCGGTGGTAACATTTCAAGAAAACTCGACAAAGCCTCATAGCCTACTACGAGAAGTATTTCTTCATCGAGTACTTCATTTATGGGTTGTAAGCATTCAAGAAAACACCACAAAGCATCTAATCCTAGCACGAAAAGTGATTCTGATCTGAGTACTTCATGTATGGGTTGTGACCATTCAAAAAACCACCACAAAGCATCTTATCCTACTATGAGGACTGTTTCTGATTGGATTACTTCATTTATGGGTGGCAACGTTTTAAGAAAACTACAAAAAGCCTCATAGTATACTACGAGAAGTGTTTCTTCTTCGAGTACTTCAATTAATGGTGGGAACAATTAAAGAAAGCACCACAAAGCATTTTATCCTACTACGAGATGTGTTTCCTGTCAGGGTACTTCATTTATGGGTTGTATACAATCAAGAAAACATCACAAGTCATCTTATCCTACTACGAGAAGTGTTTCAGATCAGATTAGTTGAATTATGGGTGGTAACGTTTCAATAAAACCCCACAAAGAATTATAGCCAACTACGAGAAGTGTTTGTTCTTCGAATACTTCATTTAAGGGTGGAAATCTTTCACTAAAACACCACAAAGGAGCAAAAATTACCACTCTACGTGCTTCATTTCCATGTACTTAATTTAAGGTGCTTCATGTCCGAGTACTTCATTTCTGGTGCTTCGTGTCCGAGTACTTCATTTAAGGTGCTTCATGTCCGAGTATTGCAAAAAGTGTTTCTTCTTAGAGTACTTCATTTAAGTGTGGTAACCATTCACTTAACTACCACGAAAAGTGATTCTGATCAAGAGTAATTCATCTATGGGTTGTAACCATTAATGAAAATACCACAAAGCATCTTATGCTACTACAAGAAGTGTTTCTGATCATAGTACTTCATTAATGAGTTGTAAACATGTAAGAAAACACCACAAATCATCTAATCCTAGTACGGAAGTGTTTCAGATTAGATTACCTCATTTATGGGTGGAAACGTTTTAAGAAAACATCACAAAGCATCTTATCCTACTACGAAAAGTGTTTCTTATTCGATACTTCATTAAGAGGGGCAATCATTCACTAAGACACCACGAAGAATCATAGAATACCAGTCTAAGTGCTTCATGTTCGGGTACTTCATTTATGGGCGGTAATTAGTCTAGAAAACGCCACAATGCTTCTTATGCTACTACGAGAAGTGGTGATGATCAGAGTACTTCATTTATGAGTTGTAATCATTCAAGAAAACACCACAAAGCATCTTATCTTAGTACGAGAAGTGTTTCTGATCAGAGTACTTTATTTATGGGTCGTAAACATTCTCGAAAGCACCACAAAGCATCTAATCCTAGTACGGAAGTGTTTCAGATCAGATTACTTCATTTATCGGTGGTAACATTTCAAGAAAACTCGACAAAGCCTCATAGCCTACTACGAGAAGTATTTCTTCATCGAGTACTTCATTTATGGGTTGTAAGCATTCAAGAAAACACCACAAAGCATCTAATCCTAGCACGAAAAGTGATTCTGATCTGAGTACTTCATGTATGGGTTGTGACCATTCAAAAAACCACCACAAAGCATCTTATCCTACTATGAGGACTGTTTCTGATTGGATTACTTCATTTATGGGTGGCAACGTTTTAAGAAAACTACAAAAAGCCTCATAGTATACTACGAGAAGTGTTTCTTCTTCGAGTACTTCAATTAATGGTGGGAACAATTAAAGAAAGCACCACAAAGCATCTTATCCTACTACGAGATGTGTTTCCTGTCAGGGTACTTCATTTATGGGTTGTATACAATCAAGAAAACATCACAAGTCATCTTATCCTACTACGAGAAGTGTTTCAGATCAGATTAGTTGAATTATGGGTGGTAACGTTTCAATAAAACCCCACAAAGAATTATAGCCAACTACGAGAAGTGTTTGTTCTTCGAATACTTCATTTAAGGGTGGAAATCTTTCACTAAAACACCACAAAGGAGCAAAAATTACCACTCTACGTGCTTCATTTCCATGTACTTAATTTAAGGTGCTTCATGTCCGAGTACTTCATTTCTGGTGCTTCGTGTCCGAGTACTTCATTTAAGGTGCTTCATGTCCGAGTATTGCAAAAAGTGTTTCTTCTTAGAGTACTTCATTTAAGTGTGGTAACCATTCACTTAACTACCACGAAAAGTGATTCTGATCAAGAGTAATTCATCTATGGGTTGTAACCATTAATGAAAATACCACAAAGCATCTTATGCTACTACAAGAAGTGTTTCTGATCATAGTACTTCATTAATGAGTTGTAAACATGTAAGAAAACACCACAAATCATCTAATCCTAGTACGGAAGTGTTTCAGATTAGATTACCTCATTTATGGGTGGAAACGTTTTAAGAAAACATCACAAAGCATCTTATCCTACTACGAAAAGTGTTTCTTATTCGATACTTCATTAAGAGGGGCAATCATTCACTAAGACACCACGAAGAATCATAGAATACCAGTCTAAGTGCTTCATGTTCGGGTACTTCATTTATGGGCGGTAATTAGTCTAGAAAACGCCACAATGCTTCTTATGCTACTACGAGAAGTGGTGATGATCAGAGTACTTCATTTATGAGTTGTAATCATTCAAGAAAACACCACAAAGCATCTTATCTTAGTACGAGAAGTGTTTCTGATCAGAGTACTTTATTTATGGGTCGTAAACATTCTAGAAAGCACCACAAAGCATCTAATCCTAGTACGGAAGTGTTTCAGATCAGATTACTTCATTTATCGGTGGTAACATTTCAAGAAAACTCGACAAAGCCTCATAGCCTACTACGAGAAGTATTTCTTCATCGAGTACTTCATTTATGGGTTGTAAGCATTCAAGAAAACACCACAAAGCATCTAATCCTAGCACGAAAAGTGATTCTGATCTGAGTACTTCATGTATGGGTTGTGACCATTCAAAAAACCACCACAAAGCATCTTATCCTACTATGAGGACTGTTTCTGATTGGATTACTTCATTTATGGGTGGCAACGTTTTAAGAAAACTACAAAAAGCCTCATAGTATACTACGAGAAGTGTTTCTTCTTCGAGTACTTCAATTAATGGTGGGAACAATTAAAGAAAGCACCACAAAGCATCTTATCCTACTACGAGATGTGTTTCCTGTCAGGGTACTTCATTTATGGGTTGTATACAATCAAGAAAACATCACAAGTCATCTTATCCTACTACGAGAAGTGTTTCAGATCAGATTAGTTGAATTATGGGTGGTAACGTTTCAATAAAACCCCACAAAGCATTATAGCCAACTACGAGAAGTGTTTGTTCTTCGAATACTTCATTTAAGGGTGCAAACCTTTCACTAAAACACCACAAAGGAGCAAAAATTACCACTCTACGTGCTTCATTTCCATGTACTTAATTTAAGGTGCTTCATGTCCGAGTACTTCATTTCTGGTGCTTCGTGTCCGAGTACTTCATTTAAGGTGCTTCATGTCCGAGTATTGCAAAAAGTGTTTCTTCTTGGAGTACTTCATTTAAGTGTGGTAACCATTCACTTAACTACCACGAAAAGTGATTCTGATCAAGAGTAATTCATCTATGGGTTGTAACCATTAATGAAAACACCGCAAAGCATCTTATGCTACTACAAGAAGTGTTTCTGATCATAGTACTTCATTTATGAGTTGTAAACAAGTAAGAAAACACCACAAATCATCTAATCCTAGTACGGAAGTGTTTCAGATGAGATTACTTCATTTATCGGTGGTAACATTTCAAGAAAACTCGACAAAGCCTCATAGCCTACTACGAGAAGTATTTCTTCATCGAGTACTTCATTTATGGGTTGTAAGCATTCAAGAAAACACCACAAAGCATCTAATCCTAGTACGAGAAGTGATTCTGATCTGAGTACTTCATGTATGGGTTGTGACCATTCAAAAAACCACCACAAAGCATCTTATCCTACTATGAGGACTGTTTCTGATTGGATTACTTCATTTATGGGTGGCAACGTTTTAAGAAAACTACAAAAAGCCTCATAGTATACTACGAGAAGTGTTTCTTCTTCGAGTACTTCAATTAATGGTGGTAACAATTAAAGAAAGCACCACAAAGCATCTTATCCTACTACGAGATGTGTTTCCTGTCAGGATACTTCATTTATGGGTTGTATACCATCAAGAAAACATCACAAGTCATCTTATCCTACTACGAGAAGTGTTTCAGAATAGATTAATTGAATTATGGGTGGTAATGTTTCAATAAAACCCCACAAAGCATTATAGCCAACTACGAGAAGTGTTTGTTCTTCGAATACTTCATTTAAGGGTGGAAACCTTTCACTAAAACACCACAAAGGAGCAAAACTTACCACTCTACGTGCTTCATTTCCAAGTACTTAATTTAAGGTGCTTCATGTCCGAGTACTTCTTTTGTGGTGCTTCGTGTCCGAGTACTTCATTTTAGGTGCTTCATGTCCGAGTATTGCAAAAAGTGTTTCTTCTTGGAGTACTTCATTTAAGTGTGGTAACCATTCATTTAACTACCACGAAAAGTGATTCTGATCAAGAGTAATTCATCTATGGGTTGTAACCATTAATGAAAATACCACAAAGCATCTTATGCTACTACAAGAATTGTTTCTGATCATAGTACTTCATTTATGAGTTGTAAACATGTAAGAAAACACCACAAATCATCTAATCCTAGTACGGAAGTGTTTCAGATTAGATTACCTCATTTATGGGTGGAAACGTTTTAAGAAAACATCACAAAGCATCTTATCCTACTACGAAAAGTGTTTCTTATTCGATACTTCATTAAGAGGGGCAATCATTCACTAAGACACCACGAAGAATCATAGAATACCAGTCTAAGTGCTTCATGTTCGGGTACTTCATTTATGGGCGGTAATTAGTCTAGAAAACGCCACAATGCTTTTTATGCTACTACGAGAAGTGATGATGATCAGAGTACTTCATTTATGAGTTGTAATCATTCAAGAAAACACCACAAAGCATCTTATCTTAGTACGAGAAGTGTTTCTGATCAGAGTACTTTATTTTTGGGTCGTAAACATTCTGGAAAGCACCACAAAGCATCTAATCCTAGTACGAAAGTGTTTCAGATCAGATTACTTCATTTATCGGTGGTAACATTTCAAGAAAACTCGACAAAGCCTCATAGCCTACTACGAGAAATATTTCTTCATCGAGTACTTCATTTATGGGTTGTAAGCATTCAAGAAAACACCACAAAGCATCTAATCCTAGTACGAGAAGTGATTCTGATCTGAGTACTTCATGTATGGGTTGTAACCATTCAAAAAACCACCACAAAGCATCTTATCCTACTATGAGGACTGTTTCTGATTGGATTACTTCATTTATGGGTGGCAACGTTTTAAGAAAACTACAAAAAGCCTCATAGTATACTACGAGAAGTGTTTCTTCTTCGAGTACTTCAATTAATGGTGGGAACAATTAAGGAAAGCACCACAAAGCATCTTATCCTACTACGAGATGTGTTTCCTATCAGGGTACTTCATTTATGGGTTGTATACAATCAAGAAAACATCACAAGTCATCTTATCCTACTACGAGAAGTGTTTCAGATCAGATTAGTTGAATTATGGGTGGTAACGTTTCAACAAAACCCCACAAAGCATTATAGCCAACTACGAGAAGTGTTTGTTCTTCGAATACTTCATTTAAGGGTGGAAACCTTTCACCAAAACACCACAAAGGAGCAAAAATTACCACTCTACGTGCTTCATTTCCATGTACTTAATTTAAGGTGCTTCATGTCCGAGTACTTCATTTCTGGTGCTTCGTGTCCGAGTACTTCATTTAAGGTGCTTCATGTACGAGTATTGCAAAAAGTGTTTCTTCTTGGAGTACTTCATTTAAGTGTGGTAACCATTCACTTAACTACCACGAAAAGTGATTCTGATCAAGTGTAATTCATCTATGGGTTGTAACCATTAATGAAAACACCGCAAAGCATCTTATGCTACTACAAGAAGTGTTTCTGATCATAGTACTTCATTTATGAGTTGTAAACAAGTAAGAACACACCACAAATCATCTAATCCTAGTACGGAAGTGTTTCAGATGAGATTACTTCATTTATCGGTGGTAACATTTCAAGAAAACTCGACAAAGCCTCATAGCCTACTACGAGAAGTATTTCTTCATCGAGTACTTCATTTATGGGTTGTAAGCATTCAAGAAAACACCACAAAGCATCTAATCCTAGTACGAGAAGTGATTCTGATCTGAGTACTTCATGTATGGGTTGTGACCATTCAAAAAACCACCACAAAGCATCTTATCCTACTATGAGGACTGTTTCTGATTGGATTACTTCATTTATAGGTGGCAACGTTTTAAGAAAACTACAAAAAGCCTCATAGTATACTACGAGAAGTGTTTCTTCTTCGAGTACTTCAATTAATGGTGGGAACAATTAAAGAAAGCACCACAAAGCATCTTATCCTACTACGAGATGTGTTTCCTGTCAGGGTACTTCATTTATGGGTTGTATACAATCAAGAAAACATCACAAGTCATCTTATCCTACTACGAGAAGTGTTTCAGATCAGATTAGTTGAATTATGGGTGGTAACGTTTCAATAAAACCCCACAAAGCATTATAGCCAACTACGAGAAGTGTTTGTTCTTCGAATACTTCATTTAAGGGTGGAAACCTTTCACCAAAACACCACAAAGGAGCAAAAATTACCACTCTACGTGCTTCATTTCCATGTACTTAATTTAAGGTGCTTCATGTCCGAGTACTTCATTTCTGGTGCTTCGTGTTCGAGTACTTCATTTAAGGTGCTTCATGTCCAAGTATTGCAAAAAGTGTTTCTTCTTGGAGTACTTCATTTAAGTGTGGTAACCATTCACTTAACTACCACGAAAAGTGATTCTGATCAAGAGTAATTCATCTATGGGTTGTAACCATTAATGAAAACACCGCAAAGCATCTTATGCTACTACAAGAAGTGTTTCTGATCATAGTACTTCATTTATGAGTTGTAAACAAGTAAGAAAACACCACAAATCATCTAATCCTAGTACGGAAGTGTTTCAGATGAGATTACTTCATTTATCGGTGGTAACATTTCAAGAAAACTCGACAAAGCCTCATAGCCTACTACGAGAAGTATTTCTTCATCGAGTACTTCATTTATGGGTTGTAAGCATTCAAAAAAACACCACAAAGCATCTAATCCTAGCACGAGAAGTGATTCTGATCTGAGTACTTTATGTATGGGTTGTGACCATTCAAAAAACCACCACAAAGCATCTTATCCTACTATGAGGACTGTTTCTGATTGGATTACTTCATTTATGGGTGGCAACGTTTTAAGAAAACTACAAAAAGCCTCATAGTATACTACGAGAAGTGTTTCTTCTTCGAGTACTTCAATTAATGGTGGGAACAATTAAAGAAAGCACCACAAAGCATCTTATCCTACTACGAGATGTGTTTCCTGTCAGGGTACTTCATTTATGGGTTGTATACAATCAAGAAAACATCACAAGTCATCTTATCCTACTACGAGAAGTGTTTCAGATCAGATTAGTTGAATTATGGGTGGTAACGTTTCAATAAAACCCCACAAAGCATTATAGCCAACTACGAGAAGTGTTTGTTCTTCGAATACTTCATTTAAGGGTGGAAACCTTTCACTAAAACACCACAAAGGAGCAAAAATTACTACTCTACGTGCTTCATTTCCATGTACTTAATTTAAGGTGCTTCATGTCCGAGTACTTCATTTCTGGTGCTTCGTGTCCGAGTACTTCATTTAAGGTGCTTCATGTCCGAGTATTGCAAAAAGTGTTTCTTCTTGGAGTACTTCATTTAAGTGTGGTAACCATTCACTTAACTACCACGAAAAGTGATTCTGATCAAGAGTAATTCATCTATGGGTTGTAACCATTAATGAAAACACCGCAAAGCATCTTATGCTACTACAAGAAGTGTTTCTGATCATAGTACTTCATTTATGAGTTGTAAACAAGTAAGAAAACACCACAAATCATCTAATCCTATTACGGAAGTGTTTCAGATGAGATTACTTCATTTATCGGTGGTAACATTTCAAGAAAACTCGACAAAGCCTCATAGCCTACTACGAGAAGTATTTCTTCATCGAGTACTTCATTTATGGGTTGTAAGCATTCAAGAAAACACCACAAAGCATCTAATCCTAGTACGAGAAGTGATTCTGATCTGAGTACTTCATGTATGGGTTGTGACCATTCAAAAAACCACCACAAAGCATCTTATCCTACTATGAGGACTGTTTCTGATTGGATTACTTCATTTATGGGTGGCAACGTTTTAAGAAAACTACAAAAAGCCTCATAGTATACTACGAGAAGTGTTTCTTCTTCGAGTACTTCAATTAATGGTGGTAACAATTAAAGAAAGCACCACAAAGCATCTTATCCTACTACGAGATGTGTTTCCTGTCAGGATACTTCATTTATGGGTTGTATACAATCAAGAAAACATCACAAGTCATCTTATCCTACTACGAGAAGTGTTTCAGAATAGATTAATTGAATTATGGGTGGTAACGTTTCAATAAAACCCCACAAAGCATTATAGCCAACTACGAGAAGTGTTTGTTCTTCGAATACTTCATTTAAGGGTGGAAACCTTTCACTAAAACACCACAAAGGAGCAAAACTTACCACTCTACGTGCTTCATTTCCAATTACTTAATTTAAGGTGCTTCATGTCCGAGTACTTCTTTTGTGGTGCTTCGTGTCCGAGTACTTAATTTTAGGTGCTTCATGTCCGAGTATTGCAAAAAGTGTTTCTTCTTGGAGTACTTCATTTAAGTGTGGTAACCATTCACTTAACTACCACGAAAAGTGATTCTGATCAAGAGTAATTCATCTATGGGTTGTAACCATTAATGAAAACACCGCAAAGCATCTTATGCTACTACAAGAAGTGTTTCTGGTCATAGTACTTCATTTATGAGTTGTAAACATGTAAGAAAACAACACAAATCATCTAATCCTAGTACGGAAGTGTTTCAGATGAGATTACCTCATTTATGGGTGGAAACGTTTTAAGAAAACATCACAAAGCATCTTATCCTACTACGAAAAGTGTTTCTTATTCGATACTTCATTAAGAGGGGCAATCATTCACTAAGACACCACGAAGAATCATAGAATACCAGTCTAAGTGCTTCATGTTCGGGTACCTCATTTATGGGCGGTAATTAGTCTAGAAAACGCCACAATGCTTCTTAAGCTACTACGAGAAGTGATGATGATCAGAGTACTTCATTTATGAGTTGTAATCATTCAAGAAAACACCACAAAGCATCTTATCTTAGTACGAGAAGTGTTTCTGATCAGAGTACTTTATTTATGGGTCGTAAACATTCTGGAAAGCACCACAAAGCATCTAATCCTAGTACGGAAGTGTTTCAGATGAGATTACTTCATTTATCGGTGGTAACATTTCAAGAAAACTCGACAAAGCCTCATAGCCTACTACGAGAAGTATTTCTTCATCGAGTATTTCATTTATGGGTTGTAAGCATTCAAGAAAACACCACAAAGCATCTAATCCTAGTACGAGAAGTGATTCTGATCTGAGTACTTCATGTATGGGTTGTAACCATTAATGAAAATACCACAAAGCATCTTATGCTACTACAAGAAGTGTTTCTGATCATAGTACTTCATTTATGAGTTGTAAACATGTAAGAAAACACCACAAAGCATCTTATCCTACTATGAGGACTGTTTCTGATTGGAATACTTAATTTATGGGTGGCAACGTTTTAAGAAAACTACAAAAAGCCTCATAGTATACTACGAGAAGTGTTTCTTCTTCGAGTACTTCAATTAATGGTGGGAACAATTAAGGAAAGCACCACAAAGCATCTTATCCTACTACGAGATGTGTTTCCTATCAAGGTACTTCATTTATGGGTTGTATACAATCAAGAAAACATCACAAGTCATCTTATCCTACTACGAGAAGTGTTTCAGATCAGATTAGTTGAATTATGGGTGGTAACGTTTCAATAAAACCCCACAAAGCATTATAGCCAACTACGAGAAGTGTTTGTTCTTCGAATACTTCATTTAAGGGTGGAAACCTTTCACCAAAACACCACAAAGGAGCAAAAATTACCACTCTACGTGCTTCATTTCCATGTACTTAATTTAAGGTGCTTCATGT